>CATIWF010234077.1:0-36923 GCA_949630135.1 Balakata baccata
TATTTGTAAAAATTTGTATGTAGCTTCCTAATGCTGATGTGACAAGAAAAAAATGCTTTATTTGGTAAATAGTATTATATCAGCTGCCATGTCAATATTAGTAGATCGCATTCACATTTTTACAAACTTTAGAAAAAGTAATATGGATCAAAAATCAATTGTGGATGACAAAAAGGACAAAAAAATTGGGGACAAAATGATAAATTTAGACAATTATTGGACCCAGATATGTGTTATGCCAAAATTTTTATAGTTGGAGTTAAAATTATTAAAAAGAGATTTTTTTGATAAATTAATCCTTCAATTTTTTAAGTATTAAAGTCGATGGTTGATGCCAAAAGAGAGGTGGAACCTGGTGGTGATCCAATTATTTGTGGAAGGAATGGTGGCTGCAGAGAAGAGAAGCTAGCGACGATGAAGATAAAAGCAATAAAGGAGAGCAAAAGAAAATATTGTAGTTTAGAATGGAGATTAGATTGTAAATATTGGAATAGTTGTAGAGATCTATGTAAGAAAATGAGAGAGAAAAAAATTAAAATTAAAAAAAAAAGATAAAAATGAAAAGTACTTGAATGAAAAAGAAGAAAAGTGTTCCTAATCATTAAAAAATAAAATAAAATAAAAGCCCGTAATTCCTGTAAAATCCTCTTATTCGTTTCCCTACATAGTGAAGTTGAATAATTTGGTGCCTTGCAATCAATCCTCAAATAATGGCATCTTCTTCTTCTTCTTTCGATCCACTTCTCCATAAAAATACCATGTGTTCTTGAGCTTTACATAAGAAGATAACCATATCGATACTTTTGTTGGCTTCCTCCATAGATGTATGCTCCAAAATAGTTTATACACCAAGAAAAAATATGAAAACGGCGGATCATTTTCAGCACAAGTAGATCGGAAAACCATTAAAGAATAAAAAATTTTGGTGGTCATTCTCTTCAAAAATTGCGTCTGTTCTCCTCGATGCTTGTATGAACTTGAGAAGATCATGGAATGTTGGATAAGAAATTTGGGACAAGTAGTTGTACCCATTTTCTATAAAGTGGATCCATCCACCATTATCAACTACAGAGACACTTCTACGGCTGAGGCTTTTGTAAAGCATGAAGAAGATTTCAATGAGGAGATGGAGAAAATGCAACAAAAAAAAGAAACTCTAACAAAATTGGCTGCAATATGTGGTTGGGATTTACGTGGATGGTATTAATTAATCTTATTTTATTCCTTGATCTTATTAAACAATGGTTTTCCCTTTGAAAAAAAAGTAGTAGTTCTTATAGAAACAACTTTAATACCCAGAAATTATATTTGCTACAAAATCTTGTAGTACTTGCTTATGAGTTTATAGTTTTCTTATAGGATATAAGTGCCACTTATATATAGTGATCATGACATTCCTATTGTTTTTGGCAAAATTTTGGATCAAAATTTATTTATAGTATGGTATTTGAGTTATCATTCATGTGATGTTAGGTTCTGTCATGCATACAATATTGTTATAATTAATATTGATTAGACTTTATTATCTTTTCTGTTATCTGCCCATGATAGGAAGGAGAAAATGTTGATAGAGGAAATTGTAAGAGATATATCAGATAAATTGGTTTATACATCATCAAAGAATTGTTGCAACTTGGTTGGAATGGGTTTCCATATAACACAAGTGGAAAGAAAATAATGAGTTTGAAGTCATCAGATGTTATGCGTATGGTTGGAATATGGGGTAACGATTGCCAAGCTCATTTATGATGGACTTTCTAACCAATTTCAATCTCATTGCTTTCTTGAAAATGTTAAAGAGATTTTTCAGAAATTAAGGTTATGTAGCTTTACAACAAAAACTCGTTTCAGCATGCTCACTTGAAAGTAAACCAAATCGGTTGGCCTTCAGTTTTGGCTTTAATAATATGATCAAGAAAAGACTTCGTCAAAAAAAAGGTTCTCCTTATTCTTGATAATGTGGATGACAGGAAGCGATTAGAAATCTTAGCTGACGAGTTGGATTAGTTTGGTGCGGGAAGTAGGATCATCATATCCACTCGAGACAAACACTTGCTAGAAGCACATAAAGTGCAGGGTGTTTTATGAGGTCAAGTGCCTAAATATAGATCAAGCTCTTCAGCTCTTCAATCAACATGCCTTTAAATAAAACAATCCTAAAATAGAGTATTTAGAGTTGGCAAGGCAAAGAGATTAACATCTTACTCTAAAGGACTTCCTTTGGTTTTGAAGGTTTTGGGCTCATTTTTTAAGGATAAAAGCATGTTTGAGTGGTAAAGTGTTGAGAAGAGACACAAAAGATTCTTGATTTGAAAATTTATGATGTGCTGAAAGTAAGTTTTGATGGACAGAATGATATACAAAAGAAGTGTTTCTTGATATCGCATGTTTTTTCAATGGGAAAAAATAAAGTATTTGTAAGGGACATTTTGGAAGGTTTTGGCTTCTTCCCAGATATAACATTTGCAATTCTTGAGGAGAAGGCTCTAATAAATGTTCTAGGTTCTTTCTTGTTGATGCATGATTTGTTGTAAGAAATGGGTCGTGAAAATGTAGAGTGAGAATCAGAAGAAATTGGGAAATGTAGTAGATTATGGCTTTCTGAGGACATTGGTCAATTATTGACCAAAAATACAGTAAGAATCTTGCTCATTCCATATGTCCACCCTAAATACTCTGTAATTTCTTACATGTTTCCTACTTGGTTTTCTTTTGTAATGCACCGTTGAATTGTAGGAGAATAAAACTATTGAAGGAATATCATTAGACATGTGTAACATTAGAGAGATACACTTAAAATCTAATGCCTTTGCAAGGATGGATCATCTTAGATTGCTAAACTTCTATTTCTCTCATTACTCTGAAGGTCAAGTGAATTCTTCATCATTGTCTTGGATCTCTTCCTAATAGGCTAAGATATCTATGCTGGTATGCATTTCCTATAAAATTTTTGCCCGAAAATTTTTGCGCTGAAAGCCTTGATCATCTTGACCTGCAAGTAGTAATGTCCAACAACTCTGGATAGGAGAACAATTATGCTTTTGTTGATTCTCAGATGTCCTCTTTTGTTTTTCAATTTTCAATTGATAATTTATGCTACCCATTTGTTTTTCATTTTTTATGACGGCATCTTGTGAACTTAAAAGGAATCAATCTTGAAGATAGTAAATATCTGACTACAATGCCAGATCTATTGTATGCCAAAAATTTGGAGATTATCCATTTTCAAGGTTGCAAAAGTTTAATTGAGCTTCACTCCTCAATTCAAAATCTTAACATGCTGAAGTCCATCAATCTTAGAGATTGTGCAAACCTTAGTCGACTTCTAGGCATAGTTATTAAAGGCGCAAGGTGCACTAAGACGCTAAGAGATCCTGGAGCCTAGGCGTAGGTGCGCGCTTGACTGACATGAAGCGCAAAAATAAAAAATAATTGAAAAAATTATAAATTTTATTATTAGACTACTAGCAAGGTGATATAATATTATAAATATTAAAACTCAAAACACATAAGTCATAACAACAAAATATAAATTCATATACAAAGAAAAAAAAAAACTTAATTAAGATTTGATATCCTAAACACAAGACTCCTAGGTGTACTAAACACACAAAAATCCTAAGCTTACTAATACTGTATTTAATAAGTTTTAACACTTATCAATTATGAATTATCATAACAAAATACAATTAGTCTTATGCCTAAATTATGCTGTTCAAATTATCTTTATGAAGGCTAGAATAGATGTTTTCTTTGCCCTAACTTTTTTTTTTTCATTTTTATTGTTTGTTTTGGAAATAATTAGGTACGGTAAGACATACTAAAATTTTTTTTCAATTTATAATCAATGGTTTAGATTTTCCGACACTAAAAACAAAAAAAAAATATTTAAATAATGTCACACAGGCGCGCCCGCCTTTGGGTTTTCAAGGTTGGAGGCTGGTGAGCCTTGAGCCTCGGGTGCGCCTTTAACAACTATGGTGTCACCAGCACCTATCAACCAAAATGAGTTCCTAAGATGGTTCCTTCATAAATCACTGGCCTCAAAGTTTTGTTTAAAAACAGCAGTTGACATAAAGGCCAGGAACACAAAAGGAAATATATATTATGATGCCAAAATTGTAAGAACTACTGGAAGTAGCCTAACTCGGCCAATAATTCCAACAACTGAAGGAAAACATACATTACAACAACAACAACTAAGCATTAATACACACATTAAGATACAAAAATTACCAATCGCCTGTTAGTGGATGTCGGCTCATAGAAGGAACATAATGTGTAGGAGCCAGATCATGGCCAATATACTGCTTTAAATCTTCATCTGTACAACTTAGAAGCCGTGTGATATTTCCAGGCTGGCCACTTGCATGGAAACTATGCATAAGGCCTACAGTCTGCCAATCAAAATAAGGGGTACACTCTGTGGAAAATACAGTGTGGATTTTTGGATGCGGTTTATGAGGTTCATCAATGATCTGTTGCTCTTTTGCACCCTCCACAGTTTTTATACTGTCAGGATTGACAAGTTTTGGCTGAGTTAATTGAGCAAAAGTTTTGCTCTTTAAAAAGCTCAAGTATTTTGACCATTTGGGCTTAGAGCATCCATTTGCAGCATGTTGTAATAAGATACCTTCATTCAAAGTGTTTATACATTCTATATTTAAAAATAGGGCTCGCCTTTTGTTTGGATAAGATTCCATCATTTTTAACTACAAAATTAGAAAAACGAAGGGAATAAGAATATGAAATCCGATTTTAGCCATACAAAATTATGCCTCAAGACAAAAAATATACAAAAATATGCCTCAAGACAAAAATTAACATTGTCGTATGGTAACAGTAACACAATATAATTTAAAATGAATTGAAAAATGAACATGGTGCACTATCTGGTTAGGGCCTCATAGCCTATCTGGTAGGTAGATTTAACAGATTGATGCTGATATTTTAAAATAAAGAACGGAAATGCAAAAATAAATGGTTTAGAAACACCAGGCAAGTTTATTGTGAATAAGAGTAGTTTCATTAAAGGCATCATTAAATTTGCATCTTTATCAGCATACCTCTCTAGGGTAAGGAGGTTCAGGAAAGAGTCTACCGCAATCATAAACAATACCATCTTCATGGTGATCCAGTTTACTGAAAGACCAATTTCCCACAGTAAATGGTAATCCATAGTGAAGTAGAATAGGTTCAACACCTTCTCGTGGAGTATAGCCTGGGTAGATCATTAAGTCATCACTAATCTTGTGCCGAAGTCCAACCTGAAAATGTAGACACAAAGTTAAGTAAATAACATTTGAACCCAATACGAAGAAAGGGAAAAAAAAAATTGTTCTAGGAACAAACAAATAAACTCACTTCTGCCGCACCAAATGAGTAGCCATACATCTCACTTATCCATCCTTGTGCATAGATGTCACCAGTTATATTGGTTGCCCAGTGAGCTTTATCTTCTCGTACTTCTTCTGTCTTTGAAAGCCACATGGGTGCCAATGTTCGAAGATCATCTATATGCATGGCTAGAAGCCCACCAACCTTGTCACAGAGTTCAGGGTGCTTAGTATGCAATTGAGCGAGAATATTGTCACATCCAATCAAGTACCTGATGGAAATTAATTATTACAAAGGCATCCAAAATAAGATAACATTCAAAGATTACAGGAAAGACATATTCATCACTTCAAATAGACAATATGAATATTTGATCTATAAATCTCTAAAGAGCAAGATTCAAATGCAGCATGCAAAAGTCAAATTAGTCCCTCCTTTCTTTGAGGTTTTGCTTCTAATCATCAAGTCCTTGTGGCTATACACTAAAATTCTGAACTGAACTATTAATATTCCTCCAAGTGAGATTTAATCCAAGCCAGAAGAATGCTAAGAGCAAATAATCTAACCAAATGAAACACAGAGGAATCCACAATGTCATGTTAGATCAGCAACTCATATTGTATTAACTTGCTTAGTACTAGCTTTTTAAGCAATCCATCAAGAAAGAATGCTCACTTTCAATAGAAAACAAATTCAGTTGGCAAATAAGTGTTCATACCCATAGTATGCTGCAACAGGCCTGCCTTTCTCTGCACCAAGTTCCCAAGGAATAATTGGACCTCGAATGATCATGTCTGCATCTAGAATGACAACCCAATCAACATTATCTGCATCTTTACTATGTTTCAGCCAGTGTACAATTCCAGCAGGTTTGTTAATTGCAGGGTACCTACAGAATGAAAAAAATATCTAGTATGAATAGGGAGAAGAATCCATCTGTACAAGCAAGTAGACAGAAAGACCAAAAAAAAAGAAAGAGAGAGAGAGAAAAAGGTGGACGGGAACTTGGCAGAAACATGACAACAGCTAAATTGAGCACTTCTTTTAACAACGCATAAATATAAACCCAAGGTGAAACAGAAGGGTTTGAGGATCACAAAACAAAAGCATAAAGACAAAGGAGAAGCTTCACCTTTTCAAGATTAATGAGAAAAAAAAAAAAATAGAACAGTGAACAGACACCTGACTTCCATCCCTTGGATTATGCAGTTTTATTCAAGAATCTATTACGTTGAATAAAACTATTTACGTGCATTATTTCAAGTAAGAGCTAACTCTTTCACATTTTTCCTATATCCAAATAGTGTAATATCCGATGATGTATAATTATGCTTCAAAAGATGAGACTTCCATCACCTCATTCATTTTTGGGATCAGAACAACTAAATATATCACATTCAGACCTTCTGGGAATCTGTTTTTGCAACAAGAAAGTTGCTGTATCAAGCCAAAATGGTAAAATCCATGGGGGCATCACTATCTACCTAAACGAAATCTCAAAATAAAAGCTAGTTTGATGCCGCAACCATGCATTCAGTGCCTTAGCAGAGAAGATTGTAGTACATCTAAAGATCCTTTAATTCAACCACCCAATATTCAAGTGAAAAAACAAATGAATAACCTTTAACATGTTATAAAAACAATAAAAATATAGTAAATGAAGAGTCACACAATGATTACTTAACTTTAACTTAAATAGCTATAGGAATAAAGATACTCACCAATCGCCAGTTCTTGGGTTTCTGCTCATGGAAGGAACTTCAAGAGTTGGAGCCAAATGCATCCCTTTGTAATTCTTCTTCTCCTCCTCTGTACAGCTTAGTAGTCGAGTAATGGGTCCGGGTTGTCCGGCTTTCTTGAAGCTATGCATGAGCCCCACCGTTTGCCAATCAAAGTAATTCTGGCATTCCACTGAAAACAAAGTGTGGATCTTGTACGGCGCCTGCTGACCTGTTTCCGCAGCCAATCCACCATCGATCCATAACCCCAAAAAAACCAAGATCAAAATCATGAATTCAGACATTGCAGCTCTAATTCAAGGCCTGACTCGAAATGGGTTCCGATCAAAGATCTAAATTTCATTGAAAATAAAAAAATCCCAAAAGGTCAAAGATTGGATCGGAAAATTATATCATTTTCCTTTCCCCTTAATTCATACTATAATGAGTAGGTAAGGGTGGTGGGCAGGAAATGCGCAGCGTTCATTAACTACTGCGAAGTGTATTAATCAATAATTGATAGTTTGGGTAAATAATAAATGCTAAAGAGAGATAGTCAACTGCATATGTCTTGCTCTTAGATCCATTTGCCGTATTAATATTGAAAAAAAGAATCGAGTTTGAAGAGATGTTTATATTTTCTATTTTTTCCGTAGCTGCTGCCTGCTAGCGTCCGCCAGGACAATACAAACGGCATCGTATTGGATATTTGTCTGACGGCTTTTCTCTTATATATTAGGGGCTTCGCTTTAGGATAAAAATAGGTGGGATCAATCTTATTCATTCCTTTTCTATTAGAATTGAATATTAATAAGGAAAAATTATTATGACACTTGGATATTTGGTTAAATATAATAATTAGTTTTTTATTTCTAAAAATATATTATAAAGTTTCTCATATTTGATTTAGTATACTATATTGTCTTTTCGTTTAGTTTTTTATGTAAAAACAAATAAATTATCAAATTTGATATTCTCTTTTTGTCTTAAAAAAATATAAAAAAAAATTTATTTTCATCAATTTAATACAAAAAATGTTAAATTTATTCTTATTTTTTAAAATATATTTTTTAAATTAATTAAATGTCAAATTCATTAAAATATAAATAAGGATATATTTGATATACTTTTCATTTAAAATTAACAAAGGATATTTTTAGTGCATTAAACTAAACTAGAAGAACTTTATAATATATTTTAAAAAATAAAGAAAATAATTAGTGTATTTAACTAAATGTCAAGGCTGTACTATTAATTTAATCTATTAATAAATGTGTTTGGATTAATATCAACAGTAATTTTATTATTGCGAATTAGGAGGTGGCTTAATTAGTACCATTATTTGTAAAAACTGAAAAATGTTTTGAGTTTGAATGTATTTGTTATTAGAATGCTCTTTATTTTACTACCTATTATATTATAAAAAATTGACTTTATATTTTACTTTGCCTTGAAAATTATGGGTACTTTAACAATACTTTTTATCTCACTCTTTATTTTAATTTTTTATTAAAAAAATATTCTAAAAAATGAAGAGATAGTAAGAGACAAAAAAAAAGAAAAAAGAACAAAAGAGATGAAAAAAATAATAAAATATTGCTTATGAGCTCTTTATGACTTTTAAATTTAAGAAGATAATGTAAATTTTAGAAGATAATGTAAATTTTAGAGAGTAAAATAAGTAAGAAAAAAAATAAAAAAACTGTTAAATAACATAAAACTCCTAAATATATAAAAAGAAAAGAATAGAGAATCTGTTAAGAATAATCTTATCAATTAATATTGGTAGACTTTCACCTTTTTTATATGAGTGAAAGAGAAATAAAAAAACAATAATTTTATTTATTCTTGATTGGTGGCTCATAAGTGTGATGTGAATGCTATTGTTATGTTGTGATAATCAGATGCATTTCTAATTCTGACATTAATTTTTATTAAAAAATATTATTCTTGCAGGTGTGGATATTCCATAGGCTATAAATTTAGCTTCTAGTATATTTATTATCTCAATTCGATTATATTATTGTAAAATCTTTTTAATTTTAATTATATTGTATTAAATTTAATGAATATTGGCTTAATTGAAATTTTAATTTACATATTTATTTAATTTAAAAAATTTGAAAGATTATACCTGGTTAATTACTTTTTTTTTTTTAAACCAACCACCATATCATTCAAATGCAATACATTACATCAAGAGCTAGGTATTCCTCTAAAAAAGAGGGAGCAGATCTCCAAACAAAAGGAGAAGCATGGAAATAGGATGCTTTGGTGAGTCATACTATTCACTTCCCTTTTTACGAAGGAAACATTATGAATTCCTAAATTAGACAACAAAACCGTAAAATTAGAAATTAAAACACCAAACTAAGAATTGTCTGTCTTTTGGGTGGTTTACAACACCTACAACAATCTTTGCATCCATCTCCATTTGCAACAAAGAAATTCTTTCTTGACTAAGCTATATCAGAACCTACCTAAGACAAAGAGCCTCATCAACAAAAGGTTTGACATGGCCTGTAATATCCTCTCATATAGTAGGATTACAACTCCTACTATACGGGAAGTACTACAGTTCAAGTAGCTATATCCGGTCTAATTTTCAAAACTTTTTTCATTTTAAATTATCATCATATACAATGCATGTAAATTTATTTACTCTCTTGTCTAAATTATTGAATTTACACTAAAGTAGCTAACACTAGTTCTTGTCTGCATCTACATTCACATATGATATCATGGGCCTATAAGATCCGGTTCTTATGCATCTCAATTATATCTAGTTGAGTTGTAATTATTCTTTTTTCTTTCTTTACTTCACCTCATATTACATGATTATAAATGACAAACATAACTTAATTACAACCCATAAATCAATGCAACAAAATATAAATGCATGCTATGAGAATGCCAATCTACAATTTAGGGAATTCATCGTCTTCTCTTGGTATGGGTTTAGACATATCCACTGTCAACTGCTACATCAACTTTATATCAACTCTGTGACCTATGTGTATGCGAAAACACACTAAGTTACTCATAGTTTAGTAAGTACATATGCATATCAAACATAATATATAATTAGATCATTCATGACATGTAAAATTTGGGACACAATCGTTTTCCATTAATTTAATTATAACAATATGAAGACATTCCATACTTATGCAAATGTTGCACATTCGTTAAATGCCTCTTCAATACATATTTATCTTATTCGTATAATACAAATCTTTTTCTTTATTCCAATATCCCATTATTTGAATATCATGTATTTTTTTACAACTCTAGAGTAATTATTCCAAAATTAATTGTTTAATGGTTCTTTTATTTCTCATTTATCAATCAATGTATTGACCTCTCAGAGGCTCGAGCATGTTAAATTTATATAACAATTTTATGATACTTCACACAATTTCCTCTTGCCTTATTCTTTATGTCATCTGATTAATTCTCATATTTCATTTTAAGATACGTAGTATAAATCTCGTTCCGGATTGTCCAGATATGAGGTGTAGAATATGGGTGCTCCACAAACTTAAATCACCTCATTCACTTTGATTTCTAGTCAGAAATGCTCAATGAACTTAAGCTTCCTCTATGTGTAAACAAGACTAAGGGCACTCCACGAGCTTAAGCCACCCTATCTAATTACAATATATCATATGTATATAAATAGGATCAAAGGCATTTTATAAGCTTAAGCCACCTTATTCCTAAGAAACATAACTAGTTCAGTACTATAAGTCTCTTTAGTAATGCATTATCTATCCTAATTTTAGTCCATATATAGAGAAATAAGCAATTAATACTACATTTCTTTTGTTTTTCATCATATTCTCATATGCCTCAATTCATGTGCATAGCATATAATTACATATTCTTAAGTTATATTTAAGCTCATAACATGTTTTCATATTGTATGACATCATATATTAAATATAAATGTGTTTTGGCATGCTTACATATCAAACAAGGCACTAAGGCTATCCAAAGTGTAGCCCTTCCAATCAACATGCAAAAATATCATAGATACAATTTCTTAAGTGAGAAACTTACATTTCTTTCAAGTACTTTGAGTGTCCTTATTGAACTTGTGCGTCTGCCTATTATCACATTTCCATATTGACATTTAACCTAACTTACATCCAATTGAGCTAATAGCACAATAAGCATATTTGCATAATCATCATTACTAAATTTCCATTGACCATATAGTTGAATTCATATTCCATAACCATTACTTATAGAATTCTTATATAGTTATATCCACATTATTCATATTTAGCTTACTCTTATTTCATTAATCTCAATTGATAGCATTCATTAATCGTTAATATTACTTATTATGCCATTGACCCCTTAAGTGATCTAACATGTTACCAATTAATTATAATTGTAATCTATCATATCTACAATAGCTAATTACTTAGCAATGAGATCATTAGTCATATATTTACATATTCCAGATTTTTGGTACATTAAACATAAGAAACTATAACTTTTAAGTTCATTCTATCTTTCACTTCTATCCTATTTTTCATTATATGTTTTCAACAATTTCTAATTAACATGCCATCTATCACAAATTTCATAGCATTTCATTTTAGCAAATTAAAATGCATATGTGTACTTACCTTTTATGGAGTTAACTCTAAATCCAAGCTTTCAAGCTTGCTTAGTCCTCTTTAGTGGTATCTCCACCTTCCAAGACATCTCATGTACATAATCATAACTATTTTTCATTAACTCATATCATATATCAACATCTTTAACTACATAAATCCATATACTCTAAACCCTAACCCAAAAACTATTAAGCTAGGCTCTTTCTTACTTAAATCCATCAATTAACATATAATTCAACTCAATCTAGTCTTAAAGAGAGTTTTCCCAAAGAATACTCTAGATTCTACATCAAACTTATCCATTTACAAATGGGTTTCTACCCATGTCAGGTTCAAGTCATCAAATCACCACAAACTTATTAAAAGAGAAGGGAAAACATAAAATCTTACCCAAAAAAGGAAGAAAATAGAATTGATTTTAGTGGAAGACCCGAGTTCCCTCAAGCTCTACACTTTCTCTCTCTAACTTCACCTTTTTCCTTCATAATTCTCCCAAATACATGTGTAAATCTTGTTTTTGAGTTGTAAATCTTGTGTTTTAGGAGTTTAAAACTCATCAAAATTATGGGAGAGATGCGTTCTCTCAAACTTTGGGGTATTTCTAGAGTTTTGGAGCTTTTTAGATTGGGTTTAAATGAAATAAATGGACTATTCTGCCTTGGTCGTGAACTATTCTGCCCAAAACACGATCTTCACGGCCATTAACAAGGCTTTTTCACAACCATAAATAAGGCTCTTTCACGGTCATGACAGCTTGATTCATGACCATGACAACTTTCAATATGGTTGTGAAAGGACATAATCTATTTATATGATTGAATTTTGCCAAAATTATATTTCTAAATACTTTCTAAACATATATAGAAATCATCCATGGACATTTGATACATTTAAACTCAAGTTCATACAACTCAAATCATCACTTTTTTGGTTCACAACCAAGCTTAACAACACTAACTATGCACACAATTCATATTTTAAAGCACGTCGTTTTTATACTTATTTTACATTTTATACATATTCCAATACTCAAATTTACTTCTCTAATATTCCCACCATATGACATCTATACATATATTTTAAATTCTTACTTTTAATTAATTACCAAAATGGCTCTTCATATGTCATTTATTTATATATTACAACTAAGCTCTATTTGTAGGCATTACACGGCCATACCAAGTCTGTGAGAATGCATGCCTAAAACGTCCATCATCATCACAAACCATTGCTTTCATACCCACAAGACCATGCTGAAGAGATAGAGAAGCATCAATATTGCACTTAAAGAAAGAAACTAGAAGGACATGCTATCTTTGTTGCCTCAAAGGCGCAAATGGCCCATGTTGTACTCAGTTAAATCTCTTCCAGTCAACTGAAAAAGAAGGAGAGATTGCCACAATACATGGAGTAGTAATAACCTATTTATTCCAAAACCAATTATTTCGCTATTGCCGTATTGCCCAAAATATCATATAAATCTTTGAGATCTATTTTAGATAATACAATCCCACAGCAAGAGAAAACCAATCCAGGAAGGTGGTGATAGTGAAATCGGAATATCCAAGCCAATCTCAACCTAACAATCAACTGCTAAATAACAATCAAGAATAAGATGCAGTGAGTGTTCCCAACTAAGAAACATGGATACAGATACATCCATAACAATACAATACAACGAGATACGAAAAATTCTAAAAAACTAGGTTATGGATACAATAGGGACACAACATAATAAAATAATAAAATAACAATCAACTGCTAAATAACAATTAAGAAAAAGATGCAGTGAGTGTTTCCAACTAAGAAACATGGATACGGATACAACCACGGGAATACAATACGGCGTGACACGATAAATTCTAAAAAACTAGAACATGAATATGATAGGGACACAACATAATAAATTAATGATATAAAATTAATTTATATCATTAATTTTAATTTATTAAGTAAAATAACAAATTTTATAATATAAAATTTTTATAATCTTTTAAAAGTTATAATAATAATAATAATAATAAAGTGTTTTTGGCAAATAATATTAGAAAAAAAGCACCAGAATTTGAATGAAGCATATACATTGAACTTGGACATGAGAAACCAGGCTCTATTAAGATAGCTCATGAAATTACTTGTCGATTGTTTTTATTTATTCATTCAATAAAAAAAAATGGGGAGAAGCAAAGAACTCGAAAGAGCTCTCCAAGAAAGCAAACAACGAGAAGAAATGAGATTAGAGTTGTAGAGAATGTGGAACCACTACCTTCAACTGGCAGAGGAAGCAAAGGAGCAGCTTTGTTTGCGTAGCCTTTTAATTCTCTTCCTTTCATCCATTTAATTAATTCTGATTTTGTGTTAGATTTTTGGTTTTTATTGATTTGAAATGTACTCCACTAAGAACAGAGATTATTTAGCCATGTTCGACGTCTTTAACCTCCTATCCGGTCAACAACATGTCACGTGGCATGTTTGATACATATCCGACACGTATTTTGTACATGTCCGTATATCCGACACACGATTTCTACTCTGTTTTACCGTGTCCGTGCTTCATAATTAAGTTCTCATACCATCCACATATAGCAAAAACAATTGTCCACGGAGACCCCTCTCATGGCTAACCGTTCCCTTGTTGGAAACAGAGTCTTACACAATCTCCACACAAATAATTTAACCTTGGGAGGCACCATAATCTTCCCGATACTATCCCATGCAAACCCATCCCTTACTTCCTCAAAGCTCAGCACATCATATCTGATAACCAGTGCGTACCGAATATAAACCATGATTATCATAATGCCAAATAAGCTTATCATCACTAAACATGGAACCAGGCATAAGCTTCAAGATCTCCCTCAAAACACAAACTTAGGATGTGAGCACAAATAATGCAATAATAATCTTTTTTATACATTAGGAGGTCAAGTGAATTATGCGTTATACAATAAAGGTGGTTATCCACTATAAAATAATAAGCTCATTCTAACATTAGTGAATAATAACGAAGAAACTTGAATAATAAAAAGATAATTATAAATAGGAGAAATTATTAGGTAGACCGGATCTATCACGTTATCCGTAAACTAATCCAATCATTCAATGACATATATTTAATTATTTTATTTTCATTAGTTGATGTGAAAATAAAAATAAAACAGTTAAATGCATGTAATTATGTAAACATCCGGTTTACATAAAAATTTCTCCATAAATAGATCTAGAAAATATGCAAATTTCAAAAATGAGTTTGAGAACACTTAAGATAATTTTTGCATGTACTATACTTATTTCATTACTGACCTACTCGACTCTATAAACTTGATTATGCATTTTCTTACAAAGGATCCACTTAAGACTCAAAATTATTTGTCACCGAACCAGTAGCAATAAACTTATTATGTATTATTGTTGCTTAATAAGTTACTATAACTATGAAGTTGATTGGGTCATTCAAGGTTACAATTCTATTTAGAGCAAATTACTAAAATTTTCCATACTTAGCGAAATTTATATTTACTAGTTTTTTTTATTAACGTACCTTGTATGTGATTATTAGATATTAAATTTATCATTAATTATTATTTGATTGTTATATATATTTATTAATTTGTTTCGTCTTATTAAAGTATCTCTAATAATGTTTTTTATTTTAAAAATTATCTTTAGTAGAATAAAAATCATCTTAGTGTATCTTTAATATAAAGAGTAAAAAATATTTTTTTTTATAAGTCCAATAAACTATTTATATTTTTACTTTTCATTTTGTTTTATTCCTTGTAAATTAATATTTATATGTAGAATAGAGAGCGAAATTTAGCTCTCTAATTTAGAGAGTCAAACTTACTCTCTTCTCTAAATTTTAAAAATCAAGAGTCTAGTTGAAACCCTTTTTATGAATTCACTCTTTAAAATAGAGAATAGAACTCAAATAAAAAACCTATTAGAAATGCTTTTATAATATTTTATTCATAATGAATTATAATAGTGCATGTTCATATCAAATTCTATCAAATTACTAATTTATCTATTATTAAAAATCATATATAAATAGAGATAGATTTTTACGGTCATTTTGCTTATCCCTTCTATTTCTAATCATTCACGAGCAATACACATGATTTTTAATAATTGGATTCATCATTATTAAATAATAATAATAATAATAATAATAATCATCATCATCATCATCATCATCATCTTTTGTAAAAATCTATGCTAATAGTTGTTAATTTATTTACTATATACAAATTATATTATCTATTATATTTTTTTCGGTGCTTTTCTAATATTTTTTTATTAAATTATTATTTTTTATTTTAATATTAGTTATCTGTTTTTTTATGTATAAATTATAGTTATCTAGTTTTAATTGGACTTCTAATTAATAAATTATTAATACTATTTAATAATAAATTAAATTATTAAATAATAAAATTAATCCAATTAATTAAAACAATTAAATTAACTTTTTAATAAATTTGTCATCATTCTATTTCTGCTTTTATATATACTATAATATAACATGATATGATAATTTTATTTTTAAAAAGACTAATTAAAAAAATTTTCACATTTTATTTCATTAATAAAATAGTTCTCTTGTCAGTTTTTTCATTAATTATATATATTAAAATTTCTTTGATATTAAGAGAAATTTATACATACGTCTTTATTTGTTTAAAAAGTTTATTTAATTGGGTCAATAATAAACTATTTTAATTAGATATTTATTTAAAATTTAATTGTTATTTTTATTTAAGATGATAAAAAGAGTAAATAGTCATCTAAAATTTCAAAAATTTTTTTTGACAAGAAAAATAATTTCATTGAAATATATATATAAATTCGCTAAAAACTATAGAAAATGAAACAGTGAAAAAATTCACAGCATCCATATTAATAATATAATAAATCAACATAATACATATACATTTGAAAATACTATAGTAACTGAAATATCTATGACTTCAGTTCTGCAATATACTGACGAGCATAATCTGATTTGATATTTCTGTCTGGTTGAACATGTTTGTCTGTTTGAATCACCCACATAAAAATAAAATATTATAACAAGACGATGAAAAAATCAGACACTGCAATACGACAACAAAATCACAAAAAATAAACAAAAATCTATATGGAATAACATTTGATTTTAAAAATAAATTGATAGAAAAAGATATAAATGAGTGATTTTAGGTTAAAAATAGTCAAAAATCACCTCTTGTTAAAGAAAAAAATGATTTAATTTTTAATTTAAAATTTGTAAACATCACCAAATGTCAGGGGATTTTAATATATAACATAAAATTTTAAAGACCAATTATGGCCAGTTGGATTCAATGATAGTGGTTAATGGCAAGTTACTGTTGTCAGTTATATTACGTGGCGTATTCACAATTTCTTTTTTTTTTTCGGTAAATTTATAAAATAAAAAATTAAATTTATTATAATCTATAAAATTTTAAATTATAAGTTATTAATATAAAAAAATTAAAAAAAAAACTATCGACATATTCTCATATTTTAAAAATAATTTATAATATCATTAATATTAATATTTAAAAATAAATATTTATCTATAAAAGTAACTAAATATTAAGTATAGTTAATAAAATACGATAATAAATAAAATTAATCACAATAAAAATATTAAAATTATAAACGAAAAGATTACAAGATTATAAATTGAAATATGTCAAATCAAATAATTAGAAATATACATGCTTATATTTGGGATTTAACTAAAATATTGATAAATTGAATATTTAGGGATGCAATTTTACATATTTATATTTTTTATTATCATACTATATATAAAAGTCGAAACAATGGAGGATAAATAAATTTACTAAAAAATCAATTTAATTGTACTAGTTAATTGAATTAATTTTGTCATTTAATAATTAATTTAATTTATTAGTGAATAATATTAATGATTTATTAATTAAAAGTCAAATTTTTGCATATAAAAAACAGATATTAATATTAAAAAAAGATAAAATAATATAATAAAAAAATAATAGAAAAATACAATAAAAAATACAATGAACACGATAATTTGTATATGGTAAATAAATTAATTTAATAAAATTTTTTTATTCATATAGTATGATATAAGAATTAAATATAATTAATAACAATTAATATGATTTTATTAATAAAAAATTTTATATTTAATAATAACGTATAAGATACATTTGTATAATTTTGTAGATGCGCAAATGACTATATCAATAATTAATTAGTTAGTTATCAGTTGTGAGAAACCAATAATTAGCGACTTGCTGTTCTTATAAATTAAAAAAAATGTAATAAATTAACGGTGAACATCTGTTAAATAATAAAATGACTGAAAAGTATATATATATATTTACATATTTTTGATTGAAAATATAAAATTGTATATATGCTAATGTATATCGATGGTATTTTATTTTATTTTCATGATAATAAGTACTAATTCATTCATAATTGTTTTATTTTTACTGCTAAGTTGCAACAAAATCACAGTAAAGGCAGGCATACTTGATGAAATCGTTTACTTGCATTCAATCTCTTCAAAGACAAGTAGATGTAATTAACTAATAACCCTGATGGGGTAACAGGAACGGTTACCGTCCATTCGGTTTCGAATTTGAGTTGCTTGTAAGTATAAAATATTTTTAAAATTTAAAAAGAAATGTCTTACTTTTTAATAAATATATCTAATGCAAATCTGAACTAGTTTATATACAAATCTGCATTTAATAATATATTTATCATTATTTTTATATCAATTAATAAAAAATAATTAAATATATATTATTATATGATTAAATTAGATTTATATCAAAATTTCTCTTAATGGGTACAATTTTTTTAATGTGTTAGTATGAACAATTTCTATGGAGCTAGATAATAAATTTTTGGATAGATTTAGTATATTATATTATCTATAGATTAAATCAATTAATAAATATCTAATTATTTAGTTTTTATTAATTAAAATAAATAAATAAATATATATATATATATATAGCGTCGGATATAATTTATATCTATAATATTAAAATTATTAGATCAATTTTTAGTCTCAATAATTGATTATTAAGGAATAAAATTGAGAGCATGCGGTATAAATTCCATCCCGTCCGGTTCATTGGTTGAAATTTTTTACATTTTGTTTGACGAAGCGGAAATGTTTAGAAACCAAGTCAAAGACCAAAATGTCATACGTGGCACCTAATCATTGGTTAATACAGCGTGGAGACATGGTGATTTCTTCTCTTTTACTCTCTCCCTCGGAGGCAGGCATGGCTATTGGGTAATGACTGTAGTTTTATTCATATATGCGGGTTGAGAGTAGAATGCCAAAGAAGATATGGCGAATTGTTCTAAACGGCTTGTAGTTTTTCTGTTTCTCTGTTTAACGAATTCTATTCAATCCTTGATAGTTTCTTCTACTCCACTTCAGGTACTGCTTGACATGAACAATGTATACTTCTTCAATCTTTCTCGCGAATCTTCTTTTTAGTTCGGCTAAAAAGCCCTATTTTTTTTTAGCTTTTTTTGCTGTTTTCCACTTTTATGATTAATTAGAAGGGTAAATAATATTCGGTTTCTGTTTTACTTCAGGATGCGAAAGATTTTGCAGCTGCAAGGTAGCGCCTTGGATTTTCTTTTCTCTTTTTAATTGAAATTTGACTGGGAATCAAATATCCAATGGATTCCCGGAATGGGTTTCTTTATATTAATGGAATTAAAATAAACAAAAATGAAAATGCTGTGGTTGGTTTGGTGTCATAAATCAAATCAATCGGCTTTGTACTGTGTGTGTCAATATTTAGTAACTTTGTTATGATTCCTTTTCAAGAAATGCCCTTTGAAGTTGATTTACATGTAATTGATGTTCAGAACTGTGAAGCAAGATCAGGGGAATGCACCTGAAGTGCATTGTTCAAGAGAAAGGAGCAGGGCAGCATGGAAAATAATCGATGAGGTATTGCAAGAATGAACCTGCAACTTCAATAGAATGCTTATTTCTATATTTTTCTTAGTCTGTTAAAATTTTGGTTTTTGGTGCAGTACTTGGTGCCCTTTGTGGAGAAAGAACGCTATCAGATTTCCACCAGGTGTAGACTTCACCCTGAAAATGATCTGTACAGAGAGCAAGAACAACATAAGATCCATGAAGATGTAAACGAATGGCGATGTGGGTACTGTAAAAAGACATTCTATGAAGAGAAATACCTTGATAAGCATTTTGAAACAAGACACTACGATTTGCTGAATGTGGTAAGTTGAAGTGATTTCTTTTCTATTCTTGCCTATTACATTTACTTCTTTGCATTTTGGCACTTGGTTTTCAGTGATTTTTGCAGTTTCAACAAAACATCTTAGCAAATATATGTGAACTACATGATGATATTCTACGGAAAATTTAGTATTCTGGATGGATGCTTTGTTGATATGGCTGATTATGCGAACTACTCTTGTTGTGTTTAAGAAAACAATGGGTCCTGTAATAGCGTGCTCAATATTGCTGAGTTACTACTTGTGAAATTGTTTCTCTCAATGTGGAACAGAAATGGAAAGTGCCTGAAGCATTTGTTTGAAACTACTAATTTCATTTAGTTTTGTTGGATTATCTCTGAATTGCTTGTCTAAAGCTAGGAGCTCTAACACCGTAGTAATGCATGCCCATGCAATGTGCAACTTTTAATTTGGCCCAATTTAGCTCCAGCCTCTATGGTGGATGTAATCTTTCCAAAAAATGTAGAAGATAGTGCAAAACCAGTCCTTTTCCCTTATTTAGTTATGTTCTGGAGAGTAGAAAGTTTTGATTCAGATAGACATCCCGTAAAGACATGTGTCAACTGGTCACTAAATTATTCCACCTTTTTTACTTTTCCACCTTCGCTGTCTTGAAATTAGTACATTTTTCATGACAAAGATTCCTTAAGGACATTTGTTGAATGATATGTAAACTTTTGTCGTTCTCTCTCTTAGCTGAGCTCATGGAAAGCCAGGAATCTTGTCTGTTATGATATCATGTTCTGCACAAAATCTTTATCTCAAATTTTTATGTTTGGACGGAGCTGCTGTACTTGTTTGTCTAGTGTTGTGCATGCTTTCTTTTGGTGGAGTCTTAAAAGATATATTTTTAATTGTTTGACCAAGTTGTTCCTTTTTTTTTTTTGGTTTTGCACCCCAAGTTTTAGATTGCCTTTCATCTAATTGTTTCTAATACTTATGGGCTTTGCCAACATTTTTTTTGGTCTCTCTCCATAATGTTTTCAGTAGTAATTGGAACTTTCATGTTCGTGATGAATCCAGAGTCACGGCAGGTGCTTGGCAGATTTATGTGGTGCATTGCATTGTGACCTTTTGATGGATTCAGCAACACGTAAGACTAAGTGCAATCCTGCAGCTGCTGCAAGAAATAAACATCTCTGTGAGGTGACCCCTGATTGATACTTTGTGTTTTCCATCAATCCCGTTGTTCTATATCTCATCAACATCATGATTCATTGCAGAGTCTAGCCAGTAGTTGTTTCCCAGTCAATCAGGGTCCTTCAGCTCATCATCTTAATGGTATCATTTTCTTCATGAAACTGGAAATGTTGCTATTTTTCATTGCTTCCAGGACTTCATCATGTTGCAAACTGATAATTTTGGATTGACAGAGCTCTTCTTGCGGCAATTTTGTGATGCCCATTCTTGCACTGGAAATCAGAAACCATTTTCAAAAGGAGGCAAGGTGAGTGAACAAAAAGCTCGGTTAAATTGGTTCTAGAAATGTAAAGTGAGTTAAAAATAGAGCTTGAATTCTGTTTGCAAAAATTCTATGGCACAGAAAAAGTGAAGGTGATGAACTAGAGTCTCCAGTAGTTGGTTCAAGTCCTTTTATTTTCAGTCTTAGATTTGGTTAAATATTTAGTCCTGAAAACCTCTATCAAATGATTCATGCAAAGACCAAATGACTGAAAGAAGTTAGCATTTATCAAACTTGGAAGTTTAAGATTTCATCACACACCCTGCATTCAGCATGCTTGTTGAGATGGGTACTGTGATTTTGCATGAACAAACTTGAAACTTCATTATTGATTAAGTCATTTGATTATTCATTAAATATTTTTTGTTTTTTGCTGTTTCCATTGTGCAGAAGCAAACAAGCATACTGTACATTATTATTTCCTTCCTGATTTTGGCACTGTTGTTGCTTTTCTATATCTTCATTTACTTGTACAGGAGGTATGCATTTTCTAAATTCTTGAATTGTCTCATTCTTGCTAGCTTTCAAATGGCTTCTAATGTTTGCTTATTATACTGTAGGGGACTAAAAAGGGGCTCTCAAGGGCTGAGGCGCATATCAAAAAGTGGACTGAAGAAGAAGCCTTCATAGACAGTGTTCCTCTCCATATAAATTTTGTCTAGAGCTTTTATTCGGTTAGCATTAAATTTTACAGAAAAAAGATGTCCATTGTTGCATTTAGACTACAAGTGATATTAGCGGTCATTCAATACACTTCTTTGCACCCTAAATATTGGGGCACAGAAAAACCAGAAAGGCAAACCAGCCAGTGGAAAGTGTAGCTTAGCTTATGATGTAAGAAACATTCTTTTCTTTTTCTGAATAAGAATGCTTTACATATTGATCTTCTCTATAGACATTCTATACCATTAAAATCCTTGTTAGAGGGGAAAAGGACATTTAATAAATTATTTTGCTAACATAAATCAAGCAAGTATACACAATCCATTGTTATTTAATCTCAATATCTATGACTTTGCTGGTTATGCTTGCTTTAGGGATGATGATATACAAGACCCCATCTTTCACCTCTGTTTCAATTCTCTCGTACTCAATGTTCTCTGGCAATGCAATTCTGAAGTTATACTTGTCATAGCTCTTAGCTGGCCACCCTTCAGCCCCAATGTCTTCATCAGCATTTTTCACAGCCTAAACTACTAGCATATTCTCTTCAATCGACACCTTAATGTCATTTTTTTGTCATACCAGGCATATAAAATCTCAAACGTTCAGTTCTTTCTTTGTTCCTTTATTGCCCAAGGTGTCCTCCCTCAGCGTTACTCATCTCTCGCTCGGAGAAACTGAAGACCAAGCACTACCATAAGCAGAAGGATCCTCCATTCTATCAATTGTGTCTATCATCTGTTGTAACCACTGAATTTCAATGTATAACACGCGCGCACACATTTTCGTGTAGGCAACTAGCCATCATAAGAAAATGAAGAAAAAGTAAATATGGTTTGAGGTTTTTGTTGTTTGGGCTTTGACCTCAAATCGCTATAATGTTCTGTGTAGGATTTTTTAAGTTGATAATTATTTTGATTAGAATGTTCTGGTTAATAATTGTTGTAATATAATTACTTAAACAATTCATAAACATACAATAATGTTTTTCTTAACTGAAAAACTTAACTATAAATATTAATGTCTAGTTTGATTTAACTAATTTATGCTTGTGTTTGTGTTTGGTAAAACTGGTTGAAATATTGCTATTAGAATATACAATTACCAATAGGGACATTATTTATATAATATAAAATATATTTTTTTACTATGCATGAATAAAAAAAATTAATTTTTATACAATTATTTATAATAATAATAATATAACAAAAAAATTTATATTATATACTTTATAAATATAATTAATTAATTTAATATATTTTTAATATAAATTTTTCTTATAAAATAGAAAAAAAAAAGTTAAATTGGAGAATATAAATGTTGTCTAGTGATAACAAATGTTAAAATATAAAAAATAATATTTTAATTTTTGAAAGGGTTAATTTGCCTTTTTTTTTTTTATTTATCACAAGAGCTCTAACTGTTTACAGAAATTTCAAAATGAAATTTTTTCCAACTGCTAAACACCTTCTGACACATCTCAGAAAAAGAAAAAAAGGAAAAAAGGCAAACATATCAGACACTGCTTATTTTGACTGCAATGACTCAAACTATGTGTAAATCGTCTTGCAGCTAATCAAGGTTGTTGTTGATTTGACAAAATAACTTATAATATTTATTTTTGATAAATTAGCAAATAAAGGCACTAAGCAGTCATGGCGGAAAAGAGGGCAATTAATCCTCTTAATTTTTTTTTAAATGTTATATATATATATAAATTAAAAAAATTATATATATATATATAATTTAAAAATATGTTAAATAATTACTTTGATTTTTTTTTATTTTTTAAGTTGTCTAGTTATTCTTAAAAAAATAACTAATCAATAATTATTTATATATTTTTATTATTTTTTAAATAATTAAAAATTAGTTAGTTGATGACTTTTGGACTTTCTTTTTTAAAAAATAGAAGTTAAGTAAGTAATTATCTCTTTGTTTTTCAAAATAAGTTAGAAACATATATTATTGATACGAAGTCCAATATTGAGTTTATAAATGACAAGAATTAATAATTTTGCTTGAACAAATAGTGAAGACAATGGTAAAGACAAAAAAATATATTTTATATCAATTGGTTTATAAATTCGTAACTCTAATTTTTGTTCTACTAGTAGCAAACACCATAGTTGATGGAACATTTTCTGCTATTAAATTGTAAAAAATAGGTTACGCAATAAGATGAGAGATCAATAAATATCTAATTGTTTGATCACATATATTGAAAATGATGCATTTTATATTATTGATAATGAAGTATTGTGCCTATCAAATCACGAAGAATTGTAATTTTTTTTAAAATGCTTATTAATATTATTTTTTGAAGTATTTAATAATATTGTGTAATTTATTTTTTTTATAATTACATTATATAATATAATTTCGACTATATATTTTAATTAGTTCAGTTCGGTTAACTAAATGTATACCTCTAATAAATTTGATTATCTATTTTTTTGATATAATATATAAGTCATCTCTAATAAATTTGATTATCTATTTTTTTGATATAATATATAAGTCATCTTTCAATAGTTCTGATTGAAGTAATTGTCATTATGCCACTAATTTTTTTTATAATTTATTTTCTTAAAGCCTCATCCTATGATTATCCTAAAGAAAAGATATATTGAATATTGTTTTCCTACATATCCTCCACTAGAATCATTTTCAATATTGCTCAACTTCTTCAGCTTGCCTAATCATTAAGGATCAATTATTATTATTATTATTATTATTATTATTATTATTATTATTATTATTATTATTATTATTTTGAAAAAAAAAATGAGATTTGTAATCTTTGGTTTCATTTAAAATTTAAATTTGAATATATATATATATATATTATCTATCTATGTTTTTTTATTAATTTATTAGATTATAAATTTCTGATTTTTTTATTATAAATCAGATTATAAATTTCCAATTACAAAGAAAACTTTATGTTTTTCAATTAATTAATTAATTTCATGTAATTAGGTCTTTCATCTGAAAATTCACCTAATTAACTTCTTAACTATTAATTTTTTTTTCAATTGATTCCATGATTTTTATTTAAATTATTTTAATTATTAATTTTGAACCAGTTGCATCTTTATTTATAAAAAAACTAATTAACATCTAATTAGTGGCACTAAGTATTAAGTTAGTCTCTATTTATCATATGCTTAATTTTTCTAGTTAGCATTTTTATTTTTTGTGTGGTATCAAAATTAAAGAAAGTATTAATAATTTAAGTAATTAACAGCTTTTATTCTATTATTTTTCAAACAATATCAATTTTTTATCTACAAATATTGGTAAAATTTTTATTAAACAAGAAATAAAACTAAAAAATTTTAAGAAATTATTTAATTTTCAAAAAATGAATAATTATTTAAAAAAATTATGATTTCTTTTTTTTTTTTATAATAATTTACTGGTGCACAACTTCTTAATTGAGATTTGAGAGAAAAAAGCAGCAGTTTTACTACCAATTGAAAATGTAAAGACTAGAGACCGCATAAAAACCGACGACAACGGCCGAAACACCAGACTTGGATGATGAGATATGTCTGCCGTCTCTTTCTCTTCCCCTCCCACTCCGATTTCTTCTCTCTCTCTATACTTTTCTGTGCTTTTCCATGGAATTTTCAAGTGCTAAGTAGAATAAAAACACCTCTTCCAAACCCACCATTCCCATCTTATAAAAAACTCCTCCTTGTATCACCGGAAACCAGTTCGTCTCTCTGTCTCTCTCTCTCTCTTTTTAAGCTTGGAATCGGTTTCAGTTATTGCGTAATTCGTCGTGGTTGTTGTTAGCAACCGCAACAGCAGCCGCCACCAGCAGCAGCGATGAAGGATTCTAGTAGGAAGCGCGACATCGTTTCATGGAGTAGGTTCTTTTGGTGTACTCTCATCGTCGTTTCCACTTGCGTGCTCTTCACTCTTTCCAATTTTTCCACTTTTCACCTCTTGTTTGCAGGTAATTCTTTCTGCAGGCGTTTAATTTATGCTTTCATGTCTTGATTTTACGGCGATCATCTGTACTTTTAATTTGTTATGTTATTTAACTATCGATTATTCGTTAATTTTATGTTCAATATTGATATCGAACAGATAAGTTTCACCCGGAAATTGCCTCAGCGTGGCGGCCGCCGGTTATAGAGGCAATCTCAAGTGATTCTCCACCGAAATCGGGAATAATTATTCGCGATACCGTTATACTACCTGATCATGTTCTCATTTTCCTGAAATACCATCAGTCAGTTCGATTATTTACCAAAGAGGATTTGTATTGCGTGTATTTCTTGCCCAACTCATCATCATCTCAACCGCAGCTGAAGCAGCCGCCCGATAACATAGATGGTGAGAATATCACTGAACAGATCGTACGGTGTCCTCTGAATCCACGTGGTCTCGTTGTTTCTATAGCCTTGAAATCGGGTGGATATGTCCAGCCTCGGCCCACTCACAGGTGGGACTCACTCGTGTATGAAGCTATGATCGACAGTGACAATAGCACAATTGCATTCGTGAAGGGGCTCAATCTACGGCCAGATAGGCTCTACAACACATCAAGGTTTCAGTGTGTATACGGCTGGGATTTCAGGAAACCAAAGTTTTTATTGAGATCAAACGTCATATCTATAGCTCAAGAGATCGTACGGTGCCAAACACCTTTGAGCATATTGAGTAAACAAGTAAAGGCCAACAATTCTATCAGAGTCTCTATCAAAGTGAGAGGCAGGGGAATATTTCACTCTATAGCTCATCCGGAGCTCCGACTCAAGCCCAAACCCGACCCGACACCATATAAAATGTGCATATGTACAATGTTGCGCAATCAAGCAAGGTTCTTGAAGGAATGGGTGATGTACCATTCCCATATTGGAGTTCAGCGTTGGTTCATTTACGACAACAATAGTGAAGATGGAATTAATGGCGTGATAGAGGATTTAATCGAATCCAATTATAACATTTCTAGACATGTGTGGCCATGGGTCAAGACCCAAGAGGCGGGGTTCGCACATTGTGCACTAAGGGCTCGGGACCAGTGTGAATGGGTTGGGTTCATAGATGTGGATGAATTTTTTCACTTGCCAATTGGGTCAAACTTGAATGAGCTCATTAAAAATCAGTCCCAGGTTTATAACAACGTGGGTGAATTACGTGTATCATGCCATAATTTTGGACCGTCAGGGCTAAAACACATGCCGGTACAAGGAGTGACGGTAAGTTATACATGTCGAATGATAATGCCGGAAAGACACAAGAGTATAGTGAAACCAGAAGCATTAAATTCCACATTGATTAATGTGGTGCATCATTTTCATTTAAAGAATGATTGTAGACATGTAAATGTAGATAGGAGTTTGATGGTAATTAATCACTACAAGTATCAAGTGTGGGAAGTGTTTAAGGAGAAATTTTATAGGAGGGTAGCCACATATGTGGCTGATTGGCAGGATGACCAAAATGTTGGGTCTAAGGATCGAACCCCTGGGTTAGGGACAAGACCCATTGAGCCACCAGATTGGTCTAGTAGATTCTGTGAGGTTATAGATACCGGGCTTAGAGATAGGGTGGTCAACGGCTTCATGGATGCTTCATCCCATCTTTTTCCTTGGCAGGAAGTGGAGGGAATTATTGAACATAATAATAGGGAAGCAAGAAGGAAAGAACGAAAAGGGTTGAGATAATTTTTGGGAAATTTGAATTTATTTTTTATAGTTTTTGTACATATGTATATATGTATTCTAAAACATAGAAATGAGAAAAAGATGGAGTTAATTTTATCTATATATATATATATATATACAGTTACTAAATCACTGAATTTTATTCTTATTTTAGTAAAATTATAATTTTTTTTCGTTTCAAAAAATTACTTATATTTTTATTTCACTAAAATCACTTCTGATCAATATATGTGTAATCGAAAAGTTGATATAGTAGCTGACGTGTCACTAGATATCTCGCGTGACATTTGATATGTTACTGAAAATCTAATATGACAGCTAATATAATTTTTTTTGGACGAAAAAATATTTATAATTTTACTGTAATAAAATCAAAATTAAATGGCAACATGTGAAATTAACCGGAAAAAGATGTTCTTGTTTTGCTCTCGAGAGTAGGTGTACAGTGAGAGCTACAGGATGCCTAACTTTCTAAATCAACGAAATTTATAGATAGGCAGAGAAATAATGAGGTAGAGAGAAGACTTAGTTGTCATTGTGGTTTGGAAAGGTAAAACTCCACTAATTGATTATAAAAAAGAAGTCCATGTATTCATTGTAGAAAGAAAAGGACTACCAATGAATTATAGTGCTATTACTGCATTACATATTCAATTAATTTAGTGATCAATAATATTTTTCCTTCCCCTAAAGTCAAACGCGGAATTATTCAATGCCATACTAGACTAGATCATCATCTTAATTTCAGGATACCTAATGTGAAATAAGTTGGCAAATACAAGACTTTTCTTGATTTCATCTTCATACTTATTTTGATAATTTGAGTCTTTTTATTATTATTATTTTTAATGATTGAATTCTCAGTGTTTTTTTTTAAAACATACTAATGTAATTAGTATACTAGTGTAAAAAAAATACTAATGTAAATAGTATACTAATATTTGTATATATTTAAAAAAAAAAAAACATAATAATGTAATTACCATAATAATGATTGAAGAGGACGTTTGGACTGAATGAAGTGGAGAGCCATAGTAAATGCTTGGGCATTCCAGGTGTCATTGGTGGATCCAAAAAGTCCATATTCAGCTTTCTTAAGGAGAGAATTTGGAAGAAATTGAAAGGTTGAAAGAAAGAGTTCTCTCCATTGCCGGAAAAGAAGTCTTTATTAAATCCATAGCCCAATCTATCCCAACATATATCATGAGCTGATTTGCTCTTCCCATAAGCTTTTATAACGAAATTTAAGGCTTAATTAGTAAGTTTTGGTGGGGTAGTAGTTAGAATGAGAATAAAATCCATTAGGCTAGCTAGGACTCTCTTTGTCTTCCAAATTAAGAAGGGGGAATGGGATTTCGTAATTTTTAATGGTTTAATCTCGCCCTTTTAGCAACACAAGTTTGGAGACTAATTCAAAACCCATTATCCATGTGTGCTGAGATCATTAAAGTCAAGTAATCTACCGAGTTGCTGAAATCAAGGGTGGGTTACAAGCCTAGCCATTTTTGGAGAAGTTTTCAAGAAGCTAAATTCATTATTAACGAAAGTATTTGCAGGGGTGTCGGAAATGGAAGCTCTATTAGTATTTGGGAGGATAATTGGCTACTTGAGTGCCCATCCAAGAAACCGCTGATACCTAAACAACTACCATCAGATGCTAAAGTTAATTTGTTGCTAGATATGGAAACCAGTACATGGAACCGATCTCTTGTTGAGGAAGTATTGTTGGGATTTGACTTTTAAATTGTGGGAATCCAAGTTGGATTTGGATTAGAATAGGTTTTTAAAGACTTGATAAGAAAAAGTTTTTATATTTGGAAAAGAAATCCTATTGGAATGATATTCCTTATCTAAGTAGGTAAGTTCAAGACATTAAGGAGTGAAGCTAAGGAAGCAAATACAAAAACAATTTGGGATTGCAAGTTTGAATTTTTGCTTCAGTATTCTTAGGTGTGGATAAACATTCAAAGAAAGACTTCGAGAAATACTTTTGGGAGCTTTAGAGTGAGTTATTTTTCTAGCTTATGTGAGAGAGAGATACAACTTTTTTGTATTGTAATTATTTAATTTCTCATATAGTGAAGAATTTGTTACTCTTTGTGAATGTAGACAATCAAAGACCGAGCCACGTAAATCTTGTTTACTCTCTTATTTTCTTGACTTGGATTTTTTCTATGACATGTATATTGGTTGATTTTTTCCAACAAGTGGTATCAGAGCTTGGTTCCTGATTTTAATAAGCATGTCAGGAAATTCATTTTCACTCTTTGGCAAGAGAAAAAAAAAAGGTGAAAGATCTCCTAATTTAACAAGGTTCGGCAAAAGTATTGGATGGAAAAGGAGAAGAAAAAACCAGAAAAAATGAGAGATGAAGATTCGAAAAAGCTCAAGGAAAGGTATGGAATATACCATATAAAGGGTAGTAAGGTAAAGACCCATCTAAAGGGTAGTAAGGTGAAGACCTCAAGTGCTGTTTGGAAACGGGTTGTCTACATATATTGTTTTCAAGGGTTAGATAGTTGTAAGTGGATAGAAGCTGCTGGCGACGGTCATATAGAGAGATTGGGGTCTCTCTCCGAAGTTAAGTAGCGCTATCGATTGGTTTCAACTGCACATGGTATATTAGTTGCGTTTAGAATCAATGTCCAAGACGAATATCTGATTTTGGTATGTGTAGTTGGGGAATTTAGGCCAATAAAATTAATGTAATTCAATGGTCAAATATGGAATGTTGGGATTTGACTTTTAAATTGTGAGAATTCAAGTTGGATTTGAATTAGGATAAGCTTTTAAAGACTTTGATAAGAAAAAGTTATTATATTTAGAAAAGAAATCCTATTGGAATGATATTCCTTATCTAAATAGGTAACTTTTGGTCCCTATAAATAGGCAAGTTCAAGGCAATAAGGAGTAAAGCCAATGAAGCAAATACAAGAGCAACTTGGGATTGCAAGTTTGAGTTTTTACTTAAGTATTCTTAAGTGTGGGTAAACATTCAAAGAAAGGCTTCGTGAAACACCTTTGGGAGCTTTGGAATGAGAGCTATTCTTTTAGCTTATGTAAGAGAGAGATACAATTTTATTGTATTGTAATTATTTAATTTCTCATATAGTAAAGAATTGGTTATTTTCCATTGATGTAGGCAATTAAGGTCCGAATCACGTAAATCTTGTGTACTCTCTTACTTTTTTGGGTTGGATTTTTTTATTTTTCCCAATATGTACTCCTACCATTTGAAGCTGATCAGATTCTAAAGATTCATGTAAGTGCAATATTTCCTCCAAATAAATATTTCTAGCATGTAGATAAGAGAGGTGTCTTTACAGTCAAATCTGGCTATCACTTGACTCAAGCGCTCTTTCGGGTTGGGAAAAATAATCCAAGCTCATCAAGGTTACTTACCTTAAAGTGGGAAATAATTTGGCAGTGTATGATGGCCCCAAAGATCTGCCACTTCTATTGGAGATTACCGATGGACTAGCTAACTACTTTGGCGAACCTGTAGAAGAGAAAGGTGGCTTGCTCTGCGATCTGCCATTACTGTAGAGCTACAAATGAATCGTCAATTCATATTTTTAAAGGCTATCCATACGTTCAGTGTGTGTGGTTTAGCAGTACATTGGGGTTTAAAAGTGAAGATCTTCAAATCAATTCCATCTTTGATTGGTTTTTGATTTTCCAATAAGCATTTGGATGATGATTATTTTGCTATATTTTGCTGCTTATTATGGGAAATTTGGAATGATGAAACAGGCTCGTTCATGGTAACAAGTGTAAACCCTAGTCTCTGATTGCCCGTTTTGCTCAAGATTACAATTTAAAATTCTTAAAGTTGAAAGAAAAGGTCGGGGAGGGTGCGAATGCATCTGCTAAATTAGATTGGAGAGCACCTCTTAAAGACATAATTAAAATGAATATTGATGTGACAATAGGGAATGGATAGGCAGGTGTCGGCCTAGGTTTTGTTGGTAGAGATTGCAAAGGTTCCATGCTTCTGTCAGGGGGCAAAAATTTGGATAATGCCTTTAATGTGGCTTGTGTGGAAGCTATGGCAATTTTATTTGCATTGATAGTAGTAAGGGAGTGTGGCTTTGATCGTGTTGAGTTGGAGTCAAATGCTCTTGGCGTCATTAATGCTATCCATTCCCTGGATCAGTATTGGTCCCCTATTAAAACAATAGTTAATGATATTATTACGATGCAGTGTTAGTTTTCTTTTTATTCTTTTACTTTCGTTGGGCAGTCTAGTAATAAAATAGCTTATTCTCTTGCTCAATGCACTATGAGCTTAGAGGGGTCTGTTGTCTTAATGGAAGAAGTTCCTTATTAAGTGCTTTCTCTAGTTGTAGCGAATATTGCTGCTTAATGAAGATTGATCATATATATATCACGATGCAGTGTCAGTTTTCTTTTTGTTCTTTTACTTTTGTTAGGCGGTCTAGTAATAAAATAGCTCATTCTCTTGCTTAATGCACTATGAGCTTAGAGGGGTCTGTTGTCTTGATGGAAGAAGTTCCTTATTAAGTGCTTTCTCTGGTTGTAACGGATATTGCTGCTCTTGCTGCTTAATGAAGATTGATTATATATATATATATATATATATATATATATATATGTATGTGTGTGTGTGTGTGTGTGTGTGTGACGCCCTACCTATATAACGGGATTATGCTTATTATTTCATCTGATAATAGGAATAATCTCATTATATAAATAGAATGTCACTATCTTTGTTTATCTTGTCCTATTATCGATTATTCATATTCTGAATTACTATTTTTTTTCCACATAATATATAGTTTTGGGCTTAGGCCTCATACATGTATATAATACATATATATAATATTGTGTCATATACAAGCTGTTTCTACAGTACCCATATGCATAATGTATAAGATACAAAACATGATAATTTAGACCTAGAAATCGGGTCTCAAATGTCTTCTTTTGATATGGGCTCTAACAGACTTCTCTTCCTTCAACTTTGCTATCTATAAGCTTCTTGACCTGCATGAGAAAAAATCACGCTAAGCTATCTCTAGCTTAGTGGTACATATAGACATTGAGATTTTCCCATGCAAACATATAAATAAGGCATAACATATATCATGTCATGACATTATGTATCATAGCATTATAAACTTTATATCATGTTTATGAAAGCTATAGAAATGTTGTATAACATGCATACAATATTCGTGTTCATTTCATATTAGATGTCTTAACCACTTTATCATTATTCGTGCCATCAACCTTTTAACATCAATCATACATGTCATGTTTATTTTCTTTTCAATAAGCAACTTTGATAAATATAGTCCAAACCTTATTTCCCAGACTGGATGGATAAGGGGTATGAAATAGGCGCACCTAGTCCAGGGTTAGTCATCTTACTCACTCTCTGTATAGAGTAATAAAGTAGGTGTTCCCAGTCCAAGGTCAAACATCCTACATACCCATTTTGTCCTATGTGCTCGTTCGAGCTCCTCAAGTCAAAAGACTAAGTATAATAATGGATATAAGTACCGAAATAGGAGCACCCAGTCCAACACTGGCAACCATGTTCCCCTTTCATATCTCATAGCGATATGCATCATTTTTTTCTTTATGATGCACCATCTATCCTAAAGTAGTCATCAGGTGGAGAAATGAGCATTTATACAATTTAACCCTTTGTTTCAATCTCATTCTTTTTGCATCCATCATATTATTTATAATTAATGCATGTTCATGTATCAAATTTATACTTATTAATATGTTTTCATATATTTTTACATCATACTATGACATTTGTGCATATTTAGAATGTCTCAGACCCATTAAAATATCATTAAAATATAGGTCACTATTGCTGTGAATAGTGTTGTCATGGCCATGACCAATTGGGCTGGTCATGACACCTGGTCATGAAGGCTACTGCCTCTATTTTCTATAAGCTATGAACAATGTCGTCATAGTCATGACAAATTCAACATGGTTGTGACACCGGTTGTGAAAAGTTCTAACTTGTGTCTATGGTCAAACTTTGTTGAAATTTCTTTTCTAAACACTTTCTAAACATGCATAGACTTCACTAATGGTCATTGGATACCAAAATAAATAAGTTATCACAACTCAAATAAACCCCCAAAATGGCTCAAAACTAAGTTCACGACATACTTTTTATGCATGCATTGTACCCTCTATAACACATTTGCTATTTTCATATTTATAACCATATTTATACATATTCAAATACTCTAATTAACCTTTCTAACATTTGATCACGCCATGTTATGCTTTTATTTTATACAATATCCTATTTCTTCAAAAATAAACATGTTCAACAACATGTAAGCACATATTTCATTTTATACATGCAATTATCACATTTAAGGAGCAAATAACAATGAGTATATGTACAAAGGTCTATTAGGAGTTTGACAAAAACTCAACTAATGAGCTATTTACTCTCATTGTCAATCTCCTCCCTCTTGTCTTCCTATCACAAACAATACCACATCTCAAATACTAAGTCTATGGCAGTATGACAAAAACATAAAACTAACTCATACTCCCTAAACTATGGTTATAATGCATGATTTCTACTCTATATCATGATATCTCACTTCCAATAACTTCAAAAATTACAAACACATACAAAATCCAACCACTCTTCATCTTCCTCCAAGGATTTCCATACCAACCAACACAATCTTTCCATATAACTCATAATCACATCAAAGAGATGATTTTCTTGGATTTTCTTACCTCTTGAAAGCATAAATAACCCTTGATCATGCTAGGAACTCGTGGGCTCTCTTGTACCAACTTTCTCTCTCCTCCAAAATCTCACCAAAGATGACGATTTCTTCAAAATTTTCTTTAATCTTGCTTTCTTTGTTGTTTTGATGTTAAATCACTCAAAAACCATGAAGAATCACTCCCTCGATGTTCTTAGGTGTGTGTGAAAGGGGTTTAAGGATGGAAAAGATGATGAAAAATGGTGATAAGATCGTGGAAAAAGTTTTATATAGTCACCTTTTACGGCCATGCAAAGTCACTGTAGCAACATACTTCAAACAGTCATGTTTATCCATCTTCTTCGATTGTCACAGCCGTGACACCCCTTGTCATGGTCATGACACTTTAATTTTTCATAATTATTGATTTATTTCGTTCCTTTCTTGAAACCGAAATCAAAACCAAAACCGACCAATATATCTCGATTATACCTTACATAAACCTTCAATATACCTTAATTATAACTTCATTATGACTTTAAATCTAACTCATATATACATGTATTTTATATCATTACTTTTAATTATCAAATTACCCCTCATATGTGTCATGTATTCTTGCATAATGACTATATATATATATATATATATATATATATATTGATTATTATTATATTCAATTATATAATTTACATATTACTCTTAGTTGAATTGTAAATATAATTCAAGTGTACACTTATATTCGCAACTCAATAATTCAAAATGGACAATTTTATATTAACAAACTAACGGTTTTATTTTATTTTAAACAAAATTGTTAAAAAATTATTTATTAAATAAATAATAATATAAGAGCTCAAATTATAAAAATTAAAATACTAGTATCAAATTTTAAAAAAAGAGGTACAAAAAGTAAATGATAGATTTTACCATATAAATTTGTCTTCATTCTTAGAAAAGTTGAGATCAATATTTATATAAAATTATTAGGCCCCGTTTGGTTTAGCTGTTGAGTGCAGTTGATAGCTGATTTATACTGGTATTTGGTAAAACTGATTGAATTGTTGCTGTTAGAATATAAAATTACCAATAAAGACATATTTATATAATACAAAATATATTCTTTATGATGTATGAATAAACAAAAAAACAAAATGATTATTTTTAAAAATTATTTATTTTAATAATAAAATATAATAATTATAATAAAAATTTTCAAAAATTTATATTATATAATTTATAATTTAATACATTTTTAACATACTTTTCTTTTATATAATTGAATAATGCGAGCTGAATAGTGGAATATGAATGCGAGTTAGTGATAACAAATATTAAAATAAATAATAATATCAATTTTTTAAAAGAATATATTTATCTTTTTACTAGAAAAAACTGCAACTGTTTTAAAAAATGTCTAAAATGGAACTTTTTCAAATAACTGTTATTTTGCACTAAAACAACTAATAGTTGCTTTTTAGAATATTTTACAAAACGCGTCTAAAGCAGCTGTTAGGTATTGAACATATAAGAGTTACCCTAAAAAGCTGAATCAAACACCCTTAATTGTCAATTCTTTTATGTTTGCAAATGAATAGCTAATTTATGTTTTTTTGGAAGGCTTCACCACCTGGATTTATTATGTAACATCTTATACCTATGGATATCACTTATACTTATATCATGTTGTCATGTATTGCATGAGAATAGAACATAGTCATGTTTATAATGAGGGATAATTTTTTTTTGAATCATATAACATTTCACTTTGTAGCATTTAGCAATTCAGCAAATCATGACAGCTTGACTATATATATATCACATCACTGTGTATTCACTATATTATACGTGTACAAACATATAGTCCAAAACACAAAAGACATGTCCCTATACATATGTGCAATGTAAGGAGAGAGATTGGTGAGGCTCAGCCGGTGACCTGTGATCCATGTCTTCTATATAGTATGCATCTCCAAAATGAGTTAATTACTCTTCTTTGCCTGAAAGATGATGCAATTTGATGAGTTGCAACTCAATGAGAATAATTATCAAATGTTTTCTAAAGTATTAAGCCAATCACAGTTAAAAGTAATAATCGTCATTCCTACACATTTTACATGTCATTCTATTTATTAATATCATATCAATATAAATCATGTAAACATTTCATTTGCTTATGTCATTTTCTTTTTGTTGTGACTAGGCTAAATAAACACTGTCTCGGGTTTCTATGTGAACATTTGCATTTGCTAGTTAGCTTAATCATTTGTAACATTTGCATATTTGTTAGGTCATAGGCCTTTTCTTTTGCTTTTGAACATTTGTTTGGGCCATAGGCCTCTTCTTTTGCTTTTCAATGCTATTTAGCTAGTCACAACGCCTTTTAAGTCTATATGCATATGCATTTG
>CATIWF010234114.1:0-11691 GCA_949630135.1 Balakata baccata
GCCTCATTGTTAAAAACCATAGCCAAGGAAGCAATCTCATTTGATAAGACAAAACACTTGCAGCAAAGAAAACAAATTATTATTTCAATTAATAATATTGTCAGCCTATTGAAATTACCAATTTAAAGGAAAATCCCGTAAATCTTGGGAAATCACATTAGAAACCATGAGTACATATGAGTTAGATTTAATATTATAATGAAGTTATAATTAAGGTATATTGAAGGTAGATTTAAGGTTAGATTTAATGTTATAATTAAGGTATATTGAAGGTATATGTAAGGTATAATTGAGGTATATTGGTCAGTTTTGGTTTTGGTTTCAAGAAATGGACGAAATAAATCAATAATTATGAAAAATTAAAGTGTTATGACCATGACAAGAGGGTGTTACGGCTGTGACAAGCGAAAAAGATGGATAAAAATGATTGTTTAAAGTCGGTTGCTACAGTAACTTTGCATTGCCGTAAAAGAGAACCTTCATGACCGTGAAAGGTGACTGTATAAAGCTTTTTCCATGATCTTATCATTATTTTTCATAATTTTTTCCATCTTCAAACCCCTTTCACACACACCTAAGAACATTATGGAGTGATTCTTCATAGTTTTTGAGTGATTTAACATCAAAACAACAAAGAAAGCAAGATTAAAGCAAGATTTGAGGAAATCATCTTTGGTGAGATTTTGAAAGAGAGAGAAAGTGGGTGCAAGAGAGCCCACGAGTTCTTTGCATGATCAAATGTTGTTTTTGCTTTCAAGAGGTAAGGAAATCCGAGAAAATCATCTTTTTGTTATGATTATGAAATTATATGGAAGGATTGTGTTAGTTGGTATGGAAACCCTTGGAGGAAGATGAATGATAATTGGATTTTGTATGTATTTGTGATTTTTGAAGTTATTGGAAGTAAGATATCATGATATGGAGTAGAAGTCATGTATTATAACAATAGTTTGGGAAGTATGAATTAGTTATATATTTTTGTCATACTACTATAGACAGTATTTCGTATGTGGTATTGTTTGAGATAGCGACACAAAGACAAAATGGAGGAGATTGACAAAGAGAGTAGATAGCTCCTTAGTTGAGTTTTTGTCAAGCTCCTAATAGAGGTTTGTACATATATGCATTATTATTTGCCCCTTAAATATGCTAATTGCATGTATAAAATGAAATATGCGCTTATATATTGTTGAACATGCTTATTTTTGAAGCAATATGATATTGTATAAAATAAAAGCATAACATAGCATGATCAAATATCAGAAAGATTAATTAGAGTATTTGAATATGTATAAATATGGTTATAAGAATGAAAATAACAAATGTGTTATAAAGGGTACGATGCATATATAAAACGTATGTTGTGAACTTGATTTTGACCAATTTTTAGGGTTTATTTGAGTTATGATAACTTATTTGTTTTGGTGTCTAATGACCATTAATGAAGTTTATGCATGTTTAGGAAGTGTTTAAAAGTGGTATTTCGACAAAATTTTACCATAGACGTAAGTTAGGACTTTTCACAACTGGTGTCACAATCATGCTAAATTTGTCATGACCATGACGACATTGTTCATAGCTAATGGAAAATAGAGACAGTAGCCTTTACGACCAACCCAATTTGTCATGCCTGTGACAACACTATTCACAGCAAAAGTGACTCATGTTTAAATGATGTTTGGATGGGTCCGAAACATGTCGATCATGCACAAATGCCATAGTATAATGTAAAAACAGATGAAAATATGTTATTAAGTATAATGTGACATGTGAACATGTATGTACATTATGTTAAACAATATGGAAGTAAGAAAGTATAAGATTAAAATGAAGAAATGCTTTGATAAATGCTCATTTCTTTACCTGAAAACTATTTTAGGGTAAATGATGCATCATGAAGGGGATAAGCAATACGTATCGACGAGATGTATGAATGAGGATCAGGTTGACTAGCCTTAGACTGGGTGCTCCTGTTTCTAGTACTCATATTTTTATACTCAATCAGGTTAGTTGTGCTCTAGTTTGGGTGAACACTCTTGACTTAAGGGAGCTCGAATAAGCATACAGATTATAGTGGTTTTGTAGGATGTTTAGCCCTGGACTGGGTGTGCCTACTTAATACCTTATATACAGAGTGAGTAGGATATCTAGTTCTGGACTAGGTACGCCTATATCACACCCTGTATCCGGCCAGTCCAGAAAATGAGATTTGAACTATATTTATCAAAGTTGCTTATTGAAAAGAAAATGAACATGACAAGTATGATTGATGGTAAAGAGTTTAAGGCATATAATATGAAATGAACACAGACATTATATACATATGATACAACATTTCTACAGCTTTTATAAATATGATATAATGTTCATAATGTCATGATACATAATGACAAGACATGATATATGTTATGCCTTGTTTATATGTTTGCATGGGAAAATCTTAATGTCTATATGTAACACTAAACTAGAGATAGCTTAATGTGAGTTTTTCTCACGTAGGTCAATGAGCTTGTAGATTGCAAAGTTGAAGGAAGAGAAGTCTACTAGAGCCCATATCAAGAGAAGACATTTGAGACCCAGTTTGTGGGTCTAGTTTATCATGTTTTGTATTTTGTTCATCTATGTATATGGATACTGTAGAAACAGCTTGTATATGACTCAATATTAGATATATGTATTATATACATGTATGGGGACTAAGTCCAAAACTATATATGATGTGAAAAAAAATATAGTAACCCGGAATATGAACAATCAGTAATAGAACAAGATAAGCAAAGATAATAGCATTCTATCTATATAATCATATTGTTCCTATTATCGGGTGAAATAGTAGGCATAATCCTATTATATAGGTAAGGCGTCACAGAATGTGGATAGCAACAAGGTGTATTAGGATTATTTTGTAAAGCCATTGTGGTGTGTGACAAAAATGAAGCTTGAGTTTTATAAAGTTAAAATAATTTTTTAATACAATTAGAAATCTAGTATTCTAATAGTATGCTAAACGAACATTGACAATTTTCACTAAAAAACAAAATAATGGCTAGTTTTGGAAAAGTTATTTCTTATCTCTACTGGATAGTTTTCAGATCAAAAAACTATATAAACATGTTGAAATGATGTTTTGGGGGTTGGAAGAAATCAATATAAGAAATTCATTCTTCATTTCTCAAATAACTTTTCCTTACACTTGAGCTTCACTTGTGTCATTCTACTTGCTTTGGCTCGTAGTTTCATTTGTAATCTTTAAATTCGAGACCTATTGAAGTGTGATTGTACTGTAAGTTTTCATGTTAAGCTTTAAAACTTGTTTTAGGTTGATTAATACCTTGGTATTCAAGCTAATCAAGAGTTTGTAAGGTTTTACTTTGCAAAGAGTTGTGAAATTTGGTTTGTATTTATTTGAATTTGTAAGAGGCTTTACTCTTACCTATGAAAAGAGTTTTATAGTGAAGAAAAAGTTCAAGAGTGTAGGCTTGAGGAATAGATGTAGGTTTGAGGAAGCTGAACCACTATAAATCAATGTGTCAAACATTTTCTTTTTTACTTTGTTTTATGTTATTGTTTCAAAGTCTCTAAATCTGTTTCTTAAATTGAGAAGAGTTTGAAATAACGTTGAATTTATAATCATATTAGAATCTTTTATTTATTGCAAAAAGAAGTAGCACATTAGATTAAGTGTTAAAAATGGATAGAGTAATATCACTTGATTAAAATTCGTTTTTCTTTAACCAACGCTTCATCTTCTATTTTAGTGATTCTACTTTGTTTCATTAGAATACTACTAGATTACCTAAAAGTGGTCAGTTTTAAAAGCCTATAAAATTCTCAAAAGCTCAATTCACCTCTTGAGCTCTTTTGGGACCTACAATATCTATTTTTTTTTTCTAACAACAAACTAGAGAAAAACAAATAAGAGCTACAATATATATATATATATATATATATATATATATATATATATATATATATATATAGAAAATCATTTAATGGAAAAAGAACAAAGAAGGAATGGGAGAGCGGAAGAAGAGCTGAGTAGCGGGCGAGATAGGGGGCGGCTGGAACTTGAAAATGTTATCAGTAATCAATGCTAGGTTTTCATTTTTCCTTTTATTAAGTGCCAAATGGTGCCTTTTTCTTTGAAGGGTTGTGCAAAAAGTGGAACTAATTTAAAAGGCATTGTTTTGCTCGAGGAGTTGAAGATTAGCGAGGGACAAAAAGATAATTGCCAAAATTAATGTTATTTGAACAGTGCCAACTCCATGGATAGGGCGGGTTTTTTACCCATCCCCAACTCCGAAAATTTTTATATGTTCTTGATCTGTAATAGAAAAATTTTTTTAGTCTCTATCTCCGACCCTGATCCGTTGCCCTAATTTTAATATACCAATTTTGAATTTTTGAAAATTTTAAACCAAAATAAGATGGCCTGAAAAAAAAAAGTTGAAAGGTCTGGCACGTATCTAAGCATTATCAAAACCAAAAATCCATCACTATGCCTATGTATTAGCAAAGTTTTCATGTTTTTATCTTTTTTAGTCAGCTTGTATTAGAGTTTCTAGTTAAGATTCAACTATTCAAGTGTAATAATATTAATTATATAAGAATATTAATGAAGATGCTCATATATATATATATATATATATATATATATATATTAGATAATTAAGTAAATAAATATTCAATTCTATATTTATTTTAAATACAATTAAATAAAATTTCATATTCTAATTATATTCTTCCAAATATAAAAATTTCTTATAAATAAATTTCAAATAAAATTTATTTATTTTTGTCAAAAAAAATTTATTTGTAAATAAATTCCAAAATTTTAACTAATTCATTCCAAACATGGGGCTAAAAGGTTAAAATTTACGAGGAATATGGAGAGTCAATATGGCACTCATCCTATATTTTTCCTTTTTTTGTCAATACTATCTATAAAGTTTTAAAATTAAATCAATTTTGTCTAGACTTAACCGTCAATTCACATTAACTGATCAACGTCCGTCTACTTTTCATAATGTAGAGTCCACAATTCATATTTCATAACATATTTGGTCTAATATAAGAGTAGAAATCTTATTTGGTTATAGTATTTTTAAAAAACTAATGGTGTGAACTCACAAACGAATTTAAAGAAAATTAACTTAGATGCATGCTTGCTGTTGATTTTTTATTTGAATCTTGCACTTACTGCCATCTCTACCAAGTAACTATATAAAAAAAAATAAATAAATGCAGAAAAGACATAGTAACCGATCGAAACTATACAAATGCAATTTCGAATATTGAAGATGATTCTTATTCACATCAAGCAAAAAGATAATACATAACAATATAATATAAAGTCCATAAGTTTAAAAACACCAAAGTAGCCTAATCACTGGTTGTCCAGAAAAAATACCGAGAAAAAAAATTAACAGTTGAGATAAACAATACTACTCAGTACCTCAAGGCAGCGTCGAAAATAGCCAATGCAATTAAAAGATGTGTAAATCGAGTAGCTAATATATCTTCTATAAGTTCGCATAAAAGAATTCTGAATGTGGAAAGTAAGAGATGTAAGCGTAGTCATCAATTGCTTGTATTTATAAGTTATAAATTTGTAAAAGGATAGAAATGTAAATTATATAAAGTATGAGTGTGATTTTATTACCAAATCTTTCAATAAATGAATAAGATTGGCCGAATTATATATATCAAAAGCATTAAATGAGTGAGATTTTATAACCAAATCTTTCATTTAATGAATAAAATTTGCCACCAAAATCATGCATGTCAAAAGCATTAAATGAATTAGATTTTATTACCAAATTTTACAATATTAAATGAATAAAATTTACCAAATCATGCAATATTAAAAGCATTAAATGAGGTAGCAATGAAAACAATCAGAACAAATGAAACAATTTTCCTTTAAATTTTATGAGTAACTATAACAATTAAGAAAAAAATAAACAAAAATATGTAATAAGAAGTTACTTGAGAAACTAGAAGTTAAGTAGAAAAACCAAGAACCCTATGTCAAGTGAAGTTGAATGGAAAAACTAAGAATCCCATGGCAAGTGTAGGGATGAGTAGAGATGACAATTGGACCCGTATTCGTGGAGCTCCGATCCGAAACCGTACTGAATAAAATAGATTTTTTGACTATTGACTGGATTTGGATTGAATTTTTGAAAAAATCCAAAATTTTATTTTCAGGGATGGGGCGACTATTGAACAATTCTAAAACTGTAAAAGAAACAAAAGAGCTCTCAAATGTGGAGAGAATATCTCAGTTTTCATTAATGGAGCATTTGCTAGTAGAGAGAAAAACTCTCGAAAAAATGTTATCAAAAGTAGACTAAAGTAACTGCCTCCTAACTTTACTAAAGTGACATGAAATGAAAAATAAATATAGCACTACTAAAAGGACACGTGTAATGAAGGTGAGGGAGAGCTGTGAGTTAAACATTAGGAATTCTTCATCCCCCCTTCAAGGTGGAGGCTTGTAGCAGTCTGCAAGACCTATCTTGGATAGAAACTTAACAAATTGGGGAGCAGATAAAATCTTAGTGAAAGCATCAACTGGTTGCTCGGATGAGGACACATACTCAGTAAAAATAAAACCCTTATTCATTTGATCATGTACAATATGGCAATCAATATCCAAATGTTTTGTACGCTAATGAAAAACTAGAATGACTGCCATATGCATAGCTACTTTATTATCACAGTGAAGAGGGATGGAAAGTTGCACTGGTAAGCCAAAATCTCGAAGTACATAAGAAAGCCATTGTAGTTCACAAACTAAGGAAGCCATACTTTGATATTCGGCCTCAGTGGAAGATTTAGATATTGTCCCTTATTTCTTCATTTTCCAGGAAATAAGAGTCGTGCCAAGATAGACACAATAGCCAGTAACATATTTTCTTGTCATTAGACAGGTGGCCCAATCAACATCACAGTAGACCTCTAAACGAAAGGTGTTTTGGATAGGAAAAAGTAACCTCAAAGAAGGGCAACCTTTGAGATATCGAAGAATATGCAAAGCTAGCTGCTAGTGTGGTGTGCGAGGATGTTGAATGAACTGACTCAACTGCTGAACAACGAAAATAATATTGGGTCTTGTGAACCCAAGACACAAGAGTCGACCGATGAGTCAACGATATGATTGAGGATCCTCTAATAAATCACCAGTAGTAGTAGAAAGCTTATGACCTTTAGGTAAAGGAGTAACGGCTGGCTTAGCCCTAGAAAGACCGGCATCTAAGATTAAATCAAGTGCATACTTGCGCTGATTGACATATATACCCTGCGGAGAACGAGTAATCTCTAAGCCAAGGAAATATTTAGCATGATGAAGATCTTTAATAGTGAAAGCTCGATGTAAATAATCCTTGATGGTGGTGATTATTTGCACTAAACTACCCGTGAGCAAGACATCATCTATATATACAAGCAAAGCTAAGAAATTTGTAGCAGTTTGATAGATGAAAAGATAATGATCGCTGGTAAACTATCGAAACCCATAAGAATGTAATTTTTGAGTTAGTTCAATATTCCATTGGCGTGAGGCTTGTTTTGAACCGTATAAAGAATGATGCAACCTGTAGACTTGGCCAGGTTTAGCTTCATAATAACCTTCTGGTGGCAACATATAAACTTCTTCATCAATATGCCCATGAAGAAAAGCATTTTAATGTCAAGTTGGTGAAAAGGCCATTAATGAGTTGCAACAATAGACAAGAAAACTCTAACAATAATAGGTTTGGCAACATGTGAAAAACTATCAGTAAAATTAACACCTTCTGCCTGTTTATATCCTTTAGCAATGAGACATGCCTTGTATCTATCTATAGAACCGTTAGGTTTGAGCTTGAGTTTAAAAACCCATTTACAACCAATAGCCTTCTTGTCTTTGTGTAAAACAGTTAATTCCCAAGTATTATTTTGCTTAAGAGCTTTAAGCTCAGTGTCCATTGCAGCGAGCCATTCAGGATGTGCCCTGGCTTGCAAATAAGAAACAGGCTCCTGGATAGCAGATATATTAGCAACAAATGATAAATGTGCTTGTGTGAAATGCATGGATTGAAAATAAGGAAAAGTTGGGGGAGTATAAGAAACAAATGGAGAGGACGAAGTAGGAAGATGATTAAAAGAACAAAGAAAATCAGAGAGCCATGTTGGCGGTCTTCGAGGTCTATCACTGTACTGGTTGCTATGAGTAGAAGAGGTATGTGGACCATGAATAGCAGCTAATTGATCAGATATTGTTGGGATAGAGTGATGGTCAGATGATATGGGAATGGAGATTTTAGGCAAAGGAGTGAAATGACTAGACACAAGTAGGGTTAAGTGATTAGATGTTAGTGGACTAAAGTGAGGTGGGGTAGATTGATTAGTTATTTGTGGACTAAAGTACGGTGGGGTAGAATGATTTGACATTAGTGGACTAGGATTATTATGTAAAGAAGTGGAAAAATGTTTAAACTCTGAGGATAAATAAATAGTATCAATTGGATAAGAAATAAGAGGAAGATGTAAGGTGGGATTTTCGGTGGGAACAATAACAGGTCTATGCTTATAGGGATAAATTGTCTTGTGAAAGACAACATCTTGAGAAACAAAAAATTTGTGTGTTGAGAGATTAAAAAACTTATAACCCTTTTGATTTGGTGAGTGACCAAGATATAAACATTGAAGTGCTCTAGGAGATAATTTGTCCTTATGTGGTGTAATATATGTAACAAAACACATGCAACCAAAAATACCCAGACGAGTTAAGTCTGGTTTCTTGTTGTATAAAAAATAATAAGGAGAATGCCATGAAAGTTCTTGGTGTAATAACTGAGATATTCTCTCCACATTTGAGAGCTATTTTGTTTCTTTTACAGTTTTAGAATTATTTATGGTATCAGAGCTAGGTAAACAATTAATGAGATAAGTTGCATGTAACAAGGCTTCCCCCTAAAAAACTTTAGTTAAACTAGACTGAAAAAGTAATGCTCTAGTGACTTGGAGCAAATATTTGTGTTTTCTTTCAACTTTACAATTTTGTTGAGGTGAATAAGGATAAGTTCTCTAGTGAATTATTCCATGTTGAGTAAAAATAGTTTGACAAGAGCGATTCAAAAATTCACTCCCATTGTTTGTTCTAATGACCTTAATAGTAGTATGAAATTGATTATGAACCATAGTAAGGTAGTTGAGTAAAATTTGAGAAACTTGTACATTTATTTTGCATGAGAAAAGTCCAAGTACTTCTACTATGATCATTAACTAACATAAAAAAGTAATATGCTCCAATCTTGGAGGGACCCCAAAGATCCGCATGGACAAAATAAAAAATACAGATAGAAGTAATTTTATTGCTTTGAAAAGAAATTCTAATTTATTTGGCTAGAGGGCACACCATACAAGTATCAAACAAATCTTCTTTAACATCACAAGGTAAATTCAAATGCTTAAGGACCCCACTAAAGGGATGTCCTAGTCTCTCGTGCCACTTTACTACTAACAGTACAAGTATTATTTGCGGTACACATGGTTTCATGATTTTTATTCTTTAGGTAATTGGTATCTACAAGGTGAGGATTACAAGCAAAGCTTTTGGAATTCAAGTAATAAAGGTTGCTAGAAACCTTGCCAATAGCCAAAGTCTGATCAATCCGCTGGTTCTGCAATACACAGTGACTTGGGTAAAAAACTAGTCTAAGAAAATTTGTTTGAGTCAACTTGCTTGCTGAAAGCAAATTATGTTTAAAGGAAGGAATGTAGAGCACATCCTTTAGAATGAAATTTTCATGTAATGGAATATTTCCAATATGAGTCACTTGTTTAAAAGTTCCATCAGGTAAGTGCACTGTAATTTTTTGTTGGTTTGGGTAAAGTGTTGTGAACTCATTTCTTGAAGCACATATATGATTTGATGCTCCTGTATCTACTATCCAATCACCAATATTCTCATTGCAAAAATTAGAAGTTTGAAGATCAACGTTACCTGTAAATTCGTTCAGGTGGACAAAGTTAACTTCTTCCTCCATGCCGTGGTGACTTTGCTTCATATACTTAGCCTTTTCTTGTTTGAACATCTCTGAGAAAGATGACATCCAAGGCTTTGTATTTTCTGCCATTGTATTTTCTTCTATCTCATCATCATTATCAATTAGTGTATTTATCATATTTGCTTGACCTCTAGTTATGCCTCTGTCTTTTTGTTTCATTTGAGTAAACCACTCAAGATAACCATGTAATTTGAAGCATGAATCTCTCATATGGCCATTCTTCTTGCAGTAATTACAATATTTGTCTTCTTTGTTTTCTTTATCCTTCTTCTTATTATTTCCTTTGTATATCCAAGAGCTTTCACTTACTATACCTCGTGTCATCATAGCATTACTCTCTATAGTTTCTCCAAAAGTCATATGTACCATCCTTTGTTTCTCAACTCGTAAAACCATTGAATAAGCCTTACTAACATTAGGCAAAGGCTCTAAGACTAATATTTGGTTCTTATTGTTGTCATAGGAGTCATTTAAACCCATTAGGAATTGCATGAGTCTCTTCTGAACATTAATTTCCATCACATTACAAACTACATTACATATGCATTGTCTAGCAGCTCCACAGACACATTGTGGTATGGGTTGGAGAACATTAAATTCATCCCATAACTTCTTCATCTTGTTGTAATACATGGTAATAGATGTATTACCTTATTCTATAGAGGCTAGCTCCCTTTATATTTGATAAATCTAGGGTCCATTGCTTTCCCCAAATTGTTGTTCTAGTTCCTCCCATAATTGTCTTGCATTTACTGTGTAAAGAAAAGATTCGACCAATTCTTTAGACATTGAATTCAAGATCCAAGAAGTTACCATGAAATCAACTCTTTTCCATTTTTCGTAGTCTGGATCCTTAACATTTGGTTCTACCATTTTTCCATTGATGAACCCTGATTTATTTTTAGCTCCAAGGGCGATTCGACATATCAACTCCAGGTTAAGAAATTGGTATCGGTTAATAGAGCTATAACAAGCATTATGCCTGGGTGATCAGACCCCTGTAGCTGCAGTGGATCATTGTGTTGTTGCATTCTTCCCAAAGAAATTCCGTTTCTCTATTCATTTTCTGTGTTTCTTAGTCCATTTTCCATCTTCAATTGCAATACGCTTTAAGCAGCAAGAATCAAGAAGAAAAGAGAATTATGAACCAAACTGCTCTGTTACCATGAACAATTCTAAAATTGTAAAAGAAACAAAAAGCTCTCAAATGTGGAGAGAATATCTCAGTTTTCATTAATGGAGCATTTGCTAGTAGAGAAAAAAACTCTCAAAAAAAAGTTATCAAAACTAGACTAAAGTAACTGCCTCCTAACTTTACTAAAGTGACATGAAATGAAAAATAAATATAGCACTACTAAAAGGGCACATATAATGAAGGTGAGGGAGAGCTGTGAGTTAAACGCAAGGAATTCTTCAACTATACCCCACTCCAAAAATATTTAATATATTTTTAATATAATACATATAATATAATAAATTTTCAATATATATATATATATATATATATATATATATTACAATAATATTATAATACCATTTATGTATAAAAGCTTTTCATTAATCCAAAATTTTTAACAATTTAATTGTATGCATAAAAAATTGGGATATATTCTTATCATAGTTAAAATCTTTTTAT
>CATIWF010234126.1:0-26048 GCA_949630135.1 Balakata baccata
CCAAACTTTACCGTAAGAGCTTTGTTATTTGTTTCTATTCACATACCATTTTCATAGTATATTATTTGTCTAAGAAATGGTTGCATATTTGTTATTTCTAAGAATTTTTCAGTTTCATATTTTAATTTATAAATGGATTAATTACCAAAATATATGCAAACTATTGGATGTTTAACAATTTTAATACGTACTGAAAAAATTTGCAAAAGATTACACAAACTCAAATTTTTGTTTCAAAAACAACTCCTACAGAAAAAAATCGCAGTTCTATCACCTGTGGCAGCCGATATTTTTTATTTTTTAAAGATGAGTGATGCTAAAGTTTGGGCAAGTCTATAATTTAAAAAGAAATGAAGTATTAAATTTGAAAAAGAAAGAAAAAGAGGAAAAACCCTGACACAATTTCTCTTCTCATCTCTTTCTTCTTCTCCATCAACCGCACCAATGGAAAAGTTTAGATATCTTAGAATTTCCAGTGCTTTGATAACCCAAATTTCATTTTAGTCATGGACATGTCTGTTTCCAATCAAAAAATAGGCCGATTACAAATTCACTGAAAACTATACAAGATGAAGCCGTGAAAAGATTTATAGTACTCATATTAATAACATAATAAATTGGCATAATGTCTACACATTTAAAAATGCTGGAGTGACTGTAATTTCTATGGCTTCGGTTTTATAACATACTGACAATCATATATTTATCTAATTAAACATATTTTGTCCGTTTGAATCGACAAAAAACAAATAAAACGTTACAATAAAAACAAGATGACGAAAAATTAAATGCCGCAACAAGATGGTAAAATAAAAAAAATAATTAAAATAAAGATCTAAATTTTTATAGAATAACCATTCATGCCAAAAATGACAAAAAAAAACAATTACTCTCCTTTGATAAAGATGAACTGCTAGAAAAGACACTAGGGTTTTTCCGATTAATCATTCACTGCTTAAAAAAGTGTTTATCACTAAATTGATTTGTCATTAATTAAATAAATTTTCAAATTAAGAAACTTTATCACATAAATAAATTTATTGCCATCATTATACGTATATATAATATGAACGCATTTCAAAAAAGTAAAAAGAAAAAGAACGAACACATACTATATTTTCGCCCGAAATGTCGCAAAGACAATGGGAATTTAAGACAACTAAAATCAAAGAAAGTTGTCTTCCCATTTAGTAAAAGACGGTTCTAACCAAGAAATAGATAAGATGCGTTGGTCTTTTTCAATTTAGTAAAAGGGTGGCAGTTGCGTAAATAATCAGTGAAACTAGGGTTCCTTTGTTGGATACAAAGACGTAGCTAGGCAAATCTCTTTGGTCCTCAGCTATCTGAGCTTTCCATCGCTTTCCTTCACATACTTCGCCAGCAGCGACGCACCTGTCTTCTTCCTTCTTCCACATTTCAATTAACAATTTCCTGTTCATATTTTTCTAAGGAACTAAAACCAACCACTACCTTCTTTTGAATTTTTAATCTCACTCAATCTTACACGCGTCCATGGTTGATGGTTGTTTCCCTCTCGCAAAAATATAAAAAATTCACAGAAACTCAACACCCACATTTTTTCACATTTTCCCAAGTTCCAAACACCGTCGCATTCCCACTAAACCCACTTCTTTTTCTATTTAATTACCTATGATTTCTACTTGAGGGAGAAAAATAGTCGCCATGGCTGTTAATTCCACTGAAAAGAAACAGGTTGTTCTCAAAATGGACGGGGAAGATGATTTCACTGTCAGGAATGTCGAACCCGGGAGGATTTGGAGGGACTCGAGCTATGATTTTCGGAATTATAATGAGAAAAATAAACTGATACCCAACAATGAGAGTGAGAATTATGTGTTTGATTTTCCTCAAGCTAATGGTACTGGGAGTTCAAGTGTTAGTGCAGCTGGATCGACTTCAGGGGAAGATCCGCCATCGAAGCTGATCGGTCAGTTTTTGCACAAACAGAAAGCTTCCGGCGAGTTTTGCTTGGATATGGACTTGGAGATGGCCGAGCTTCAAAATGATACGGCGGTGCTTCACCGGAACTTGGTGCCGATTTCGGAGTCTCCGGTCACAGGGAATCGTGTCTCCTTCGACCCGAACCCAGCTGGGTCTAGCGAGTCAGTGAGGAGGAGGTATCAGAATAAAGATTCACCGAACAAGAAGAGTACCGATAGTGGTGGGGGTGGCCATGGGGAGATTTTAAAGTGCAGTTCGAGAAACGACGTGACGTTTTCCAACAGTTCGTCGTTTAAGAAGAAATCGAACTTGTTGAAGGAGAAGACAAAGTCGAGATTGATGGACCCACCGTCGCAGCCTCCGGAAAAATCTGGGAGAGTGATAGGAAGATCAGGGCAATTGAAGTCTGGATTTCTAGGAAGAGGAAGCGTTATTGATGATGAAGAGGATGACCCCTTGTTGGAGGAGGATTTACCTGAAGAGTTAAAAATGGATAAACTGGATATATGGGTTCTGCTTGAATGGGTAAGTTTGATTTTAATTGTTGCTGCTTTAGTATGTACTCTTGTTATTCCATATTTGAGGAATAGAAATCTATGGAAACTTAGCTTGTGGAAATGGGAAGTGATGGTTTTAGTTTTAATATGTGGGAGATTAGTTTCTGGGTGGGTTATAAGGATCATTGTGTTCTTTATTGAGAGGAATTTTCTTTTGAGAAAGAGGGTTCTGTATTTTGTGTATGGGATCAAGAAAGCTGTGCAGAATTGCTTGTGGTTGGGGCTTGTCTTGATGGCTTGGCATTTTTTGTTTGACAAGAAAGTTGAGAAGGAAACCAAGAGTAGGACTCTTAAGTATGTGACCAAAGTTTTGGTTTGTTTGGTGGTGGGTACATTATTATGGCTCGTTAAGACTCTTGTGGTTAAGGTGCTTGCATCTTCTTTTCATGTAAGTACTTACTTTGATCGAATTCAGGAGTCTTTGTTTAATCAATATGTGATTGAAACTCTTTCTGGTCCTCCATTGATTGAAATAAAAAGGAATGAGGAAGAGGAAGAGAAACTTGCAGCCGAGATACAGAAATTGCAGAATGCAGGTTGTGTCGTGCCGCCTGGCCTTAAGGTAACTACCTGCCCATCACCACAAGGTGGAAGAGTAATAGGGAGTGGTAGAGTACAGAAAAGCCCTCGAATTGGAACCCCCAGGCTTTCTCGTGGTTTTTCCAAGAAGTCAAATGAAGGGGATGATGGGATAACAATTGATCACTTGCACAAGTTGAACCCGAAGAATGTTTCTGCTTGGAATATGAAGAGGCTGATGAACATTATTAGATATGGTACTTTGTCCACACTGGATGAACAAATACGAGATTCGAGTCATGATGATGATGAGTCCGCAACAAAGATTAGAAGTGAAATTGAAGCAAAAGCTGCGGCAAGGAAAATATTTCAGAATGTGGCTAAGCCAGGGTCTAGGTATATTGTAATTTTTAGCGCATCTATCATTTTAGTTATGTTTTAATTGTATGCATAGTTCCTGAACTCTACTGCATTGAACAAGTGATAGTGCATTTGATTTACTCATTTGCAGTCTTTTTTATTATCTGGTTTGCTTTTTGAGGTAATTGGTTTTTTTTGGTTAATATTGATCTCTGTTATATGATTTTTGTTATTGATATCATAACTTTATGAACCATTGCTTTATATGCCTGCTATTGCCTTGGTCTATGGAATTTCATTGAAGACATTTATCATGCCACTCATGGTAAAGTTATCATTTGAACTATTAGTTAAAAGAATTTCTATAACATAGTTTGCAGATTGTGTTTAACAAGGATATGCATTCTGGTCAGAGTTGCATAATCAATATGAATCAACCTTTTGTTTTTCTTTATTGTATGTATTTGTTTGTTCTTGGTTTAACTGATAGTACTTGATTCATTAGTCATAATTTTCATCAAGCAGTGAATAGAATTTCTTTTGATATGCAGGTATATCTACCAGGAGGACATAATGCGTTTCATGCAGGAAGATGAGGCTTTGAAGGCCATGAGTCTTTTTGAAGGAGCATCTGAAAGCAAGAAAATTAGCAAGTCTTGTTTGAAAAATTGGGTGGTAAGAACAACTGACTTCACATCTCCTTGTCTTTCACGTTTATTTTCCCTCTTTTTGTTGCCAGTCATAATGTATGCCAGTATGCATGTTAATTATTTTGTATATCCATGAAAGCTTCAATCTCTTTACCCGATTTTAACTTCAAATGGACCTGATTGACTGCAAATATGAATTTTGGTCAGTTATGTGACCATCAGTGATTTTTTATTGAAAAGTGGGTAAAACTGTCCAATGTGTAGTCTTGCATGATATTTTCCTTACAGCAGAAGAATATAGATATTGCTACATTAAATATATATTTATTTAAACAAGGCTAGGTCAATTTTCAAAGTCATACATACCATCCATGAAAAATTCAAGGTGAAAAATTTGACTGAACTGTATAAATCTAAATCAATTACATTAACATTATCCATTTAGAATCCCTCCTGCTATTATAGCCTATAATTGTCTCATTGCATCATTGATTATGGAAAAGAATTAAAATTAAACACATTCAATCACTCAAAAAATTTAATGTTTGATTTTTGCGCCATACTGTTTCTTTTTTCATCTGTGGTTGTTCCCCAAATAAACTGTATCTAAAAAAGAGTTCTTCTTTGTTTCCTTGAAAACATATAAAAGATAGTTGCCTTGTCCTATTCAGTGTTGTAAGCTACACTTTTAGGGAGTTCTATGGACTACTGATTGAACAGTCTTTAGATGATTAACTATATCATGGTATTTATTGTGATGGATATCAAACATATCTGCACTAATTTCACTGATGTTATAAGATTATAAATACTTTGTTCATTGTGAATTATTAACAAAGGATTAAAGGAGCATCTATTAGATATGAGAACAAGATGATCGCTATAACCAGTTTTCTATGTTTTTATGGTAGAAGTTGAATTTCTGTATGAGAATGGAAGATATTTCAATTGCATTGGATATATTTTAACTACAGTTATTGAAGGCTGGTATAAACCCTTCATCTTTATGCATTAAATTGGTTTGTATCCTGAAAATATATAGCTGCAAAAATAGGCTAAATAGCCTCACAAACAATGTCATTCATTATAGATAATTGGTTGAGCAGGAAAGCTCCATATTCACTCTTGATGCTTAGCTTTTCTGATTCCATGTTAAATGTTATGAGATGATGGTGCTTTTGCAGTCAAATGTTTTGAACTTTTGATTTTGAAAGGATATTAACCATTTGTAATATCCTTTTACCTTAGTAATTGGTAAATAGGGAAAACTGCTTTTCAAAGTTTAACTCTTCAAAGTTGATGCAACATTTGAGCCTTATACATAGTTATTAAAGGTGCAAGACGCACTAAGGCACTAAGGAGTCCTGGAGGCTGGGTGCATACGCGCACTCAAGTGATATGAGGTGCAAAAATAAAAAATAATTGAAAAAAATTATAAATTTTATTATTGGACTACAAGCAATGTAATATAATATTATAACTGTTAAAACTCAAAACACATAAGTCATAACAACAAAATAAAAACATACACAGAGAAAAAAAAACTTAATTAAAGTTTGAAATCCTAAACATAAGGTTTCTGGGCTTACTAAAGATATGAAATCCTAAACACACAAGGATTCTAAGCTTACTAATACAGTGATACTATATTTAACAGGTTCTAATACTTATTAATTATGAATTATTATAGCAAAGCACAATTAGTCTTATACCTAAATTGTGCTGTTCAAATCGTCTTTGTGAAGGTCAGAATAAATGTTTTCTTTGCTCTAACTTTTTTTTTTATTTTATTATTTGTTTTGGAAATAATTAGGTGTGGTAAGATCTACTAAGAGTTCTTTTCAGTTTATAATCAATGGTTTAGATTTTTCCACACTAAAAACAAAAAAAAAAATACAAATACTTAACTAATGTCAAAAGGTGCGCCTTGGTGCACCCCGCCTTAGCACCAATTGTGACAGCGCCTGCCTTTGAGTTTTCAAGGCGCTAAGGCTGGCGCCTGGCGCGCCTTGAGCCTCGGATGTGCCTTTAACAACTATGGCCGTATATTTTGGGGATAGTATTCATGTATTGTAGTTCACATTAACTATAATTGGATTACTTGATTGTGTCAGGTTAATGCCTTTAGAGAACGCAGAGCACTTGCATTGACACTCAATGATACAAAAACAGCTGTGAACAAACTGCATCGCATGGTGAACATTTTGGTTGGGATTCTTATAGGTGTAATTTGGCTTCTCATACTAGAAATTGCTACAAGCAAACTTCTTGTTGTTATAAGCTCCCAACTTCTCCTTGTGGCATTTGTATTTGGAAACTCCTGCAAAACAGTATTTGAAGCTATTATCTTCTTGTTTGTGATTCACCCTTTTGACGTGGGTGACCGTTGTGAAATTGATGGAGTTCAGGTATGTCAATTAATAATGAATTGTGTTCCCATTCTTTGTGACTTTACTATCACAAAATTGTTGCTTATGTAAATGTTAGGCCTAAGCCAAGCTTGTTTTTCAACAAATTTCAGATGGTAGTAGAAGAAATGAACATTTTAACTACTGTTTTCCTAAGATACGACAACCAGAAGATTGTAATTGCAAACAGTGTTCTTGCCACCAAAGCCATTAGTAACTACTATCGTAGTCCAGACATGGGAGATGCAGTTGAGTTCCTCATCCACTTAGCTACACCAGCTGAAAAGATTGCAGTCATGAAGCAGCGAATAACTACGTAAGTATAGATACAACTTCATTGGATTCGTTGTTCACTCACCCACTTTGCCAGATTGGTCTTAGGGTTGACAGATACCAACTAAAATTTTATATCTATTGAAACTGAATTTTCTGCTCTGCAACTGCAACCATGTTGAGAGTGAGATCAGATCAATTAATTGACAACAAGCTAATGTCTGTTGGTATATATTAAATTCCTATATTATTGTATTCAGAAACTTTATATACCCAGATGGCCATATTTTATTGGAATTTGATGTGTTGATGAGCTGTCTCAACTTCTTAAACTTGTTATTTGCATGCTGTGGATCTTAAATTAAGAAGAGGAGATACATATATCCTGGGCCCTGTATAACAAGAATCTTTGGCTTCTAATAACATTTTCCATGCGATGTTCTCGGTTTAAAAAGTGATTACTTGTTTTAACAAGTGATTGTAGTCTAGTTATATTGATTTTGCAGAAGGCATCATTGCAGCTAACCTTAATTAGTAGCTGACTGACTTGCATGACTTTCTTTTGATCTAATTGGCTAAAGTAGTTGTTGCATTTTCTGCTGCAGTTACATTGAGAATAAGAAGGAGCACTGGTATCCTTCACCCATGATCATATTTAAGGATGTAGAAGACCTGAATAGGGTAAGGATTGCAATTTGGTTGACTCATACAATGAACCACCAAGACATGGGAGAGAAATGGTCAAGGAGAGCCCTTTTGCTGGAAGAAATGGTTAAGATATTTAGGGAGCTGGACATTCAATACCGCCTGCTTCCTCTTGACATCAATGTGCGAACATTGCCGCCGGTATCATCCGATCGTGTTCCCCCTAGTTGGGCAATCTGAGTGAGTAAATATAGAAGGTAGAAATCAGTTTATTCTTCTAGTGTAAGAGTTCTTTTGGGTGTATAACATAGCTTTCTGAACGCTTGTGAACTTCAATGAAGTATTAACCCTTTAGTGAGTGAGAATTTGCCAATGTGTTTAGATATGATCGATCCATTAGCATCACTTTCTTAGAAGATTAAAGAAGTATAAAGAAGCACAAAAACACATTCAAACGAGGGAAAAAAAAAAACAATTAATTAATGTTAGTGTTTTTCTGTTTTTATTAGCGAATATGTTAAAAAGAAGTAACTAACATTAGTATTTATCGAAATTTAAGAGGTTTTAAGGTTTGGAGCTCGAATTCTGGATAAGGAAATAGTTGAAACTTGAGAAGAATTGTTTACTGCTTGAGAGACTTGACCAGAGTGGATTCAAGTGAATAACTAGCATCAAAGAAAATTTAAACAGTTAAGCGACTTGTTGAAGGCTTCCATACGTATATAAATCCTCTAAATATTTAAAATTTGGTGTAATTGATTTGTAATTATTTTTTAAATTTAGCATAAAAATTAAAAATTTTATCTTTTTTTTAATAAAAAAGATGTGAATCGAAAAAAAAAAGAAAGAATAAATGTTATATCAAATTTAAAAAATATATCAATGAATTTTATTAATTTCATATAATTTACTTATTGGTTTAAATCATATCTAGCCCTTCCGATTTGTTAATTTTTCTCAAATTGTCTCTTGGTCGCTTTTTGGTCCAATTTGCTTTATGAATGTTGTTTTTGGAGGATATTGTCACCAAAAAAATTTGAAAAAAATGATATAATTAGTCACAATTTGCTGACGTGACAGCTGAAGTGCAAATTACCATAGATAACATCACATCAACAAATTTTGGCTAATTGTGTCGTTTTTCAAAATTTTGATATGGTAATATAGTAAAAAAAACAATATTCAGATGACAAATTAGACTAAAAAACAATAAATAGAGTTATCTAAAAAAAATAATAACAAATTGGAGGTATTGGATATAATAGGTTATGTGAGAATTGGGGATGAAGTCCCTGTCATGCTTGTTGGAACTTTTGTGTTAATTGCCGGGACTCATGACAACAACTCCTCTAGAAACAACTTTGAGTTTACTAAGAACAATATATATAGTACATATGTTCTTTTAGAAGCCTACAAGATCACTAGTCAAATTAGGAGGTTCATCTCATCCATGTGAGCGCAGATGAAGTGTATGTATGGGGAGACAGATGATGGTGTTGTTTAGATAGTGGGGGTCGTCTTCCCTTTTATGGAGAAAGAAAGATGATATCCCCTTTTCCAATATTTTGTGATTTGGGAATTGAGATAAATGAGCATTTGGTTCAGTTGTTCTTTTGGAACATGTGAATAAATGACATAATGAAGATGCATTTTGGTAATCAAAAGCGAGAATTTAAAATATGTATGGATATTATATGATAGGTATATGAGAGGTATATTGGAAGATTAAGAAAGTATATTTAAGGTATATGAGGGGTATATGGTTGGTTTTAGATCATGGGCTTTGAAATGAGTTGAAGTGAGCAATGTATGTGTAAACTTGAGTTGTAAGTGTGGTAATGAACCCATTTTGTGTGATGATTTGAGTTGTATGAACTTGAGTCTAAGCGTGTCATATGCCCATAGATGATTTCTATATATGTTTAGGAAGTGTTTAGAAGTGAAATTTTGACAAAATTCAATTATATGAACAAGTTATGTCCTTTTACAACCAGCATCATAATCATGCTAAAAACTGTCATGGCAATGAAAAAGTTTATTCATGACCATGAAAGAGATTATTTATGACCGTGAAAGGGATTATTCATGACCGTGAAAGGGGTTTTTCATGACTTTGAAGGTCGTGTTTTGGCCTCTTTGTCCAGATTTATTCACAACTAGGCCTAAAAAGTGTCATGGTTATGAAAGAGACTGATATAAATGGGTTTTCACATGTTTTAATTCATTTTAATCGAGTTTTCAACATCTTAAAACCCTAGAACCCCAAATTCTTTGAAATTCCAACCTCCCTTATGGTTCTTTGAAGGTTTCTAAGCCTCCAAACAAAAGATTTAACATCTTAGAGGAAGAATTGAGCAAGAATTTGAAGTTTTTCTTCAAGAAAGGAGAAGGGAAAAGTGAGAGAAAGCTTGATACATGAAGGAAGCTCGGGATTCTTTACTAATGAGTGATAATTTCGGCCATCAAGAGATGATGTGTTTTGGATGGTTGAGAAGCCACCCAAGAGCAAGGACAAGCTTAAAAGCTTGAAGTTTCGGTTGAATTCATAGAGGTATATACATATACATATTTTAAATTGAGTCATAAAAATATTTGTGTTGAAATGGGTATTGAGTGCTTAAATGAGGTTTTTGGCATGTTGGGTAATATTTGTGAATATTGAATGAATTATTAAGATAAAAGAACAAAGAATTAGATGGTAAAAGTGGAATGGTAATGTGAGGGTATGGTTGATAGCATAACAAATTGATAAAAATTGTTAATGGGATAGGAAAAATGGTAATGAAATGTAAATAAACTATGAATGAAAAATAAATACACAAAAGGGGGTGTTAAGAAGAGAGAATGGATAATTGGCTTTAATTGGCCCTTAATGAATGTTCATAAATATGTATATATAATAAATAGTAAAAGAGTGTAAAATAATAAGATTGTGCGAATTAGAATGAATAATGGCATGAATATTAACTTGTATGCTAATTTATATGACTAATTGTGATATGAAAAATATGTGTGGTGGCATGTTTAAAGTATGATATATAGTTGAATGAAGTGTTGCTAGAGAGGTTCCACTTGGGAGAACCTTAGGATATGCATGTGATATGACAAGATGTGTTTTTGGTATGATTTTGGATGCGAAGAAAATTGGGACAACGGCCTTCACCACCACGTTGGTGGTGAAGTTGGTTATGAAGCTTGTTGAAATAAATGGCAGAACTCTTCACCACCAGGCTTCACAGCCATGACAGCTGTGATAGTAGTAGTGAACCTCTATATTGAGCCTTTTAATGATACTTTTGGATGGAATTCAAGTAAATTATGTTATGGTATATTAATATAGGGCTTTTAGGTCAAGGATATAATTGATTAACACTGGTTGTAATTCTTCATAATGAATGATTTTATAATTTCATTATGTGGAAATGTTTTGGCATTGAAATGTGTGACATGTATGAAATATTTAGATAGGGTTTTCAGGCCCGGAAAAGGATAGAACAAAGCATAGTATTATGGTAGGAGGTCAAAGTAGCTTGAGGCCCAGTATTTGGACGCCCTTGATTCCTATTGCTTGTGCATGAGATAAGCTATACGAGACTGGATGAGTCTTGAGTTTGTATTGAATATAGTGTTATGATGTGCATGATGAATGGTTGTGCCATGTGTGATAGTGATTGTATATATGTATGGGTATATATGTGCATTTTATAGGTATTTACTTACAAGGTAGGTAGTGGTAAGAAAATGGAAGTCGATGAAATATAAAAAAAAAGGTAATTTTTATTTCAGGATTGAGATATAGGTATTAGTAAGAGTAATAAAATAAAATAATATATATATATATGTGTATGTTAGAACTTGTATGAAGTTTAGTTTGAAAGATATTATTATACTACTAAGTATTTAGTTGCTTAATGTATGTGTAGTTTTCTCTCATATGCAGGATTGAGGTACAAGTTGGAGTTGACAAAGAGACATAGCCTAAAGAGTCAAAGGTCAAGCTAGCACTAGGAGGGTGATGATACATGTATATGTTATGTCCATGAGTTTTGAATTGTAATAAATGATTAAGTAATTTTTGTTTTATTTTGAGCTGGGTGTAGCTCAAAGTTGTTAAAGAATGTAAAATAAAGTTTAATTTTTCTCTAACTGCATTTGATTTTCATTTTCAAGTTATCACGGACATTATATAAGGAAAAATTTTAAATTGAACATATTTTAAGTCTCATGCATCATAATATCATTCGGTATAATTAGAAATGAATCTAGTTATCGTGAGATGTTACAGTTCTAGTTAACCAATAGTAGTATTTAATAAAACGAATTGAATTGTTATTCTTGAAATGTAAAATTACTCATGCGAATATTATTAATTTCAAAAAATATCTTCTTATATAATATATAAATAAAAAGTGACTATTTGATATAATTATATATTTTAATAATCAAAATAATAACAATAATAAAACATAATTTATTATAAATAAAAATTTCCACAAATGTATATCTATAATCTATAAATATAATAAATTAACTGCATTTGATTTTCATTTTCAAGGAAAAATTTTAAATTGAACATGTTTTAAATCGTATGTATCGTAATATCCTTTAGTATGATTAGAAGAGAATCTAATTATCGTAGGGTGTTACAATTCTAGTTAACCGATAGTAGTATTTGATAAAACGAATTGAATTGTTACTGTTGGAATGTAAAATTACTTATATGAATATTATTAATTTTAAAAAATATCTTCTTATATATTATATAAATAAAGAGTGACTGTTTAATATAATTATATATTTTAATAATCAAAATAATAACAATAATAAAATCTTCCACAAATGTATATCTATAATCTATAAATATAATAAATTAATTTAATGTATTTTTAATATATTACATTTTATTTTGAATAGATTAATTTTGCAGAGATATATTTTATTTTTAATAAATTTTTTTTCAAATGATGTATCTTATTTTGAAGGACTAATTTTATCATTTTATAAGAAAAGTTTTGGCAGTTTCAAAAAAGTTCCAAATTAGAGTTTTTTTAAACATCACATGTTTGGATTTTCTCACAACTACCGGTTACAGGTACCAAATACTTTTGTTCAGCTGTTGAAAGTTGAAAAGCTATCAGTTATTTCTAACAGCTGAATCAAACACCCTCTAAAGTCCCATTCATGCTTGTGCTTTTTTTAATAGCTTAAACATAATTTAAAAATAAGTATATATCTATCATATTAATAATATAATATATGTATTAATATTTATTTTATAAATAATAATTAGTTTCAACTATTGAATTATCAAATTATTGATAGCTAACAAATGCCACCAGCACTGTGTCGCAGCCATCACTACTAATTGCTGAAAGTTAGTCATCACCACTGAAGTAAATACACACTAAATTTCTTAAAAATTTGAAGTGGATCATTCTAATATAAAGAATCGAATTAAATTGAAATATTTTGATTTATTGTAATTTAATTTTGAACCCATTTTTATCAAAGGGAAAAAAATGGATTGAATTGTATTCAGTAGAATTTGGATAGATACATGGGAAAAATAAGGAAAAATATAACTTTAAAGTCAATGGGCTCAACCAATAGTTCTGTATCCTTGAAGCAATCCACATTAAAACTTCTAATACATGATGAAAATGAAAATCATTGAAATCAACTTAATTGGATGATTCATCTTTCTTAGCATTTTAAATGACATTGACTATGATAATTCATCACTCTTAGCCTGATTGGAAGATGCTATAGATTAATTGTAGTAGAAAGAAAGAAGGATGAAAGTAGATTTAGTATTATATGGAGTCAAATAGTGTAGAAAGTTCGGGTTAATTTTAATTTTATATATAATTACTGAATTTTGCTTTAATTATAGTAAAATTATAAATTTTTTTTTGGTCTCACTAAATTTATTCAACTATATTTTTATTTTACTAAAATTATTTCTGGCTAGTTTTCATATATGGGTAATTGAAAATCTAACGTGTTAGAAAATATAGTTGAATAATATTTTTAGTACAAAAAAAATTATAATTTTAGTGTGATAAAAGTAAAGTTTAATATCATTTGTGAAATTAACCCTAAAAATTTACAATCACTTGACATTGAGATGGACCTAGTTTTGTATAGAGGAATTTGAAAATGAAGCATTTACCGGATCCTATTTAATATGAGACTAAGAAATAGTTGTTTATATCAGGGAAATTTACTATTTATCCCATAGTTTTGATATGTTATATCAGGACTTTCTGAGATTTAAAAATTATGTTATTTGCATTCTTTATTTTATCTATATTAGATTATATAGTCTTTGTGTTAAATTTTATGATATTATCGTTAATCGAAAAAAATATTATTTTTACTTAAAGGAGTTTTATAATTGGTCAAATTTCAAGAAAATATTAATACAATAAATTAAATTTTAGAGAGTAAATAGTTTTTTTGGGTCAATTTACCATAATCTAACTTTTTTTAATAAAAAATTTAATAGAATGACTTATTAATACAATATGATAAAACAGAAAAAATAAATAGTATAATTTTTAAACTTAAAAGAATTATTAGTATAATTTCTAAAAAAAACAGTAAATTATATCAAATCTCATATAATATATAGTAATGATCCTTGGATAAAACCCACCCCTAGCCTTCGAATTTTTTATTTTTTTCTTGGTTTATCCTCTAGGTCATTTTTTGGCATTGGTTGCCCTCTAAAATCTATATTTTTTTTAATTTATTCTCTGTAAAATTTTAAAAACATAACACTTTAACTCTCGGACTAATGTAGCAGATGAAATCATATTAAAAATATAAAATTATATTATGATTATCACGTCAACACAATGGGTAAATTGTCATATTTTTAAAATTTTACAGAGGGTAAATTGGATAAAAATAAATTTTACAAAATAATAAGTGCCAAAAACCAATCTAAAAAGTAAATTGAGAAAAAATGAAAAAATTCAGAGAGGTAAACATGGGTTAAGCGTTTTCCCTTTATATTATCATAAAATCTTGTTTCATAGAAGATAGACATCATCACACTCAATTGTAGCTCACTTGTGAAAATATGGTTGGACATTTAAATTTTTATTTTTATTTTTGGAAAGCCATTTAAATTTTTGTTATATTCCTGTTTAATGTAATTTATATTTAATAGTTATGAATTATGATTTTTTTTGAAACGTGAATTATGATTTTTATAATCTTTCAATATAACTAAACAATATAGGAGTATGATTTTAAAATATATGTAAAAATTAAAATGAATATAATTTTATGGCAGAGAGATATGAAATATTGTTTTTCAATGATGTTTTGAATCACAAAATTCGTAGTGTTTCATGAAAAATAAATTACTATATAAATAGAAGAATAAATAACAAAGTAGGACAAAAGAACCACTAAAATTAAAGAATTACATAGAATGGAAGAATTAAGTATATATAGTACGTCAACTATACAAATTGTAATAATTTAAATTTTTAAAGATTATTTTAGTTATAAAATAAAAGTTAAAATAATTTTATATTACAAATAATATTTGAATTGTTGCAATTTAGAAAGTGAAATTCATTCCAACTTGATATGAAATTCTTTTAACTAATTTAGAAATCTCAAGTTTGACTCTAAATACGCAATCACTTTAAAATTTGAAAAAATTATTTTTATTTAATATGATTTGATATAATATATTAATATTTTTGAGATTTGAAAAATATACGATTTCTCTTTTGTGCTTTAATGTAATACACTAATATTCTTTGAATTTTGAAAATTATACTATTTATTCCTTAAAAGTTTGGTATATTATACTAATATTTATTTATAAGTTTGATTTACAGTACTAATATTTTTAAAATTTGACATATTGTACTAATATCATTATGAATAAATAAAATATTTTTTCTTATTAAATATAATATAGTTTAATAAAAATAAAATAAATGGAACAAGTACCGATCAATTATGTCAACCAATATAAAATAAATAATAATTTTTCATTAAAATTTTTGACGTTCTAACTAATTTTGATATTAGATTAAAAACAAAAAGAAATTGAAGAATCACACAATAAAGAATAAAAAATGAAGAATCAGACATTTGAAAAATTGTTCCCCATTTGATCCTGAAATGTATGTTGGAAATCCAGGTGGAATTTGAATGCTCAAAGTGTTCAATGCTCTCACTCTGTTACATGACAACTGGAAACAGCAGAGACTGGTCTCCTTGCACAGAACAGTACCCATGACCTGCCACGTGTCCATCAAAATTTATGGCCCCAAAAAATCTCACTTCATCAGTATTAAAAAACAAATTCTTCTCTTCAACCCCTGTACCTGTGTGTTTTGCTCTTGTGGCTGCATTTGATCCTCTCCTTTTCCTTGGAAAGATCTCGACTTTTTATTGGGGTTTGTAGGCCCAAATTCAAAAATATCCAAATCCTATGGCTTTCGATTTCCTTTTAGATAAATCAAGGTTTTAGCAATATTTAAAATTAGATAGAAGGGAGAGGATTTAGTGAGATTTTTACTGGGTTTTGAGAGAGATGCAACAACAACTCTGACTCATGAAGAGAGGAATTGAAGGGATTTTGTAGACGGAAGATTTTAGGAAGAAAAGCTTCTGCTTTTTCTTTTTTTGTTTTTTATTTTGTTTTTCGTTTTTTAGAGAGCAAAGGGTTTGGCAGAGTTGGGAATTTAGGTGCAGAAAAGTAGGATTTTGATATTTTCTTTTCTTTGTTGATGAATTTATTTTTTAATTTTAGGCGTCTGTGGTAGAGAAATAGAGAGAGAGAAGCGGAGTAGAAGATGAAGATTCAGTGCAACGTGTGTGAGATGGCGGAGGCGAATGTGCTTTGTTGCGCAGACGAGGCAGCGTTGTGTTGGGCGTGCGACGAGAAGGTTCATGCGGCTAATAAACTAGCAAGCAAGCACCAGAGAGTTCCACTCTCTGGCTCTTCTCCTCAGATGCCCAAATGCGACATTTGCCAGGTATTTTCTTCTCTTTTCCGGGATTTTTTTTTGGCATAACTGTTAGATGTTGTTTATCATCATTTTTATGTTCGTCAATCATTCCATCCAATATTCTGAGCTTCTAAATATTGTATGAGTCTTTCTCAATGCCATACGTTATGTTGTTGTGATTACATTTATGTATCAGAAGAGAAAGGATGAGAAAAATAAAAGATTTGAGTGTTTTCTATGTGTTTCTTGTACTATATGTGGCCTTCATTTTCTTGTACTGCACTGTGCCTGCTGGAGGGGAGGGCATAGTTGTTAAAGGCACGCCCGAGGTTCAAGGCTCATCAGGCTCCAGCATCAGCACCTTGAAAACCCAAAGGCACGCGCCGTGCGCGCCTTGAGCTTAAGGCGAGGTGTGCCTAAGCATGTCTTTGTGACACTAGTTGAATATTTGTATTTTTTTTTTTTGTTTTTAGTGTCAAAAAATCTAAACTATTGATTATAAATTGTTATAAATTGAAAATAACTCTTAGTATGCCTTACTACACCTAATTATTTCCAAAACATACAATAAAAAAAAGAGTTAGGGTAAAGAAAACATATGTTCCAGCCTCCATAAAGATAATTTGAACAACATAATTTGGATGCAAGACTAATTGTGCTTTGCTATGATAATTCATAATTGATAAGTGTTAAAACTTATTAAATACATTATTAGTAAGCATAGAATCCTTGTGTGTTTAGTAAGCTTAGGAGCCTTTTGTGTTTAGTAAGCTTTGGAGCCTTTTGTGTTTAGTAAGTTAAGGAGTCTTGTGTTTAGGATATCAAACCTTAATTAAGTTTTCTTTTTTTTGTGTATGTGTTTTGATTTTGTTATTATGACTTGTGTGTTTTGAGTTTTAATATTTATAATATTATATCACCTTACTAATAGTCTAATAATAAAATTTATAATTTTTTCAATTATTTTTTATTTTTACGTCTCATGTCACTCAGACTTGCGCCTTGCGTCTAGGCTCTAGGATCTCTTAGTGCACCTTGCGTCTTTAATAACTATGAGGAAGGGGTAGGGTAGGCAATAAATAAGCAATTTATAAGATTAGAAGTTAATTTGCATCTATATTTAGTTATGCACTACAATTTCAAGTGATCAATTTCTGCATGCTTGGGGATGTAAACATTGTTATGGTTGCTGATGGTTCTATATAATGCCAAATTGATGTTTGGGAGCCATGGTGATGTGCTCTGAAAAGTTGTATTTCAAATTACTGGGCCTCGGATTAGCTAAATCATTGAAGGTGGGATTGGATGAAAAAGTTGATGTGCAGGAGTTTTGGGCTTATGATGAAATGATAGGCTATTTGTCTGTGAGCAACGTGAGATGTATGTTTTGGATGATTGAGTAAACAGATGTTAGGGTAATTGTGTAAGGATACGGGCAATACTGATGACTGTACCTGAAAAGAATGCCAAAGTTCAAGATAAGATGCTTAGTGTTGGTCCTAGATAGGGATGTTGCTATTTCGATATTGGCACATCTACTGTCCATTGAAATTTATTTATCATATAAACTTCAGATTTCTGTTTAGAATTTAAAGAGTGTGTTGATTTTGATGGTATTTGTTGTCTCTCACATATGTATGATTTGTCTTTTTCTGATCAATAATCTGATAGATTGCCATGAAATTTAGATCTCTTCAAGAAAGCTGGCTGGATATTGGCATAGCAGTAGCATTCTTGATTCTGCTTGTTTTTTGCTGATCTCTTTTCCAGTATTTTCATGGGAATTGCTTAAGGATTGTTATTGTTCTTAAATCTGGCTGGACAAGGTGGAAATTTTTTATCTTTCTACTATCAAGTAAATAAAGGCTCATTATTCTGCTACTAATGAAGAAGAGTTTGGCAATTGCTTGTTGCTGGTGTGTTGGTCTCACATCTTCTGAGGTTAGAGCTAGAAAACATAATATTGGATGATCTCACATCTTCTGTGGTTAGAGCTAGAAAACATAATATTGGATGATCTCACATCTTCTACGGTTAGAGTTAGAAAACATAATATTGGAACCCTCAACACAAAGGATGATTAGTTATTGGACCTTGGAACCTCTGTAATTAAAAGGATTACAGTTTGAATTCTGGACTCTTCCACATAATTACATGATTTTCACTCAACTTGGAAGTAAATTTGTGTTTCTCCAGCCTTCAAGCATGAAAAGTGCTCATTTATGGGCCTTGTTGGATATGCAGCGCCTATTCTTGAGTCACTGACACTGTTGGAGCATTATTTTCTCTTGGTCAATAAATGTCCATTTTATCATGAGAGAACAATATAGCATTTAAAGTTGAGTTGTTTGTTTGTTCTTAATAAGGTTTGATAAAATCAATGGGTATGCCTTTCTAGTCTCTATGTTATTTCCGAACTTTCCAAGTGGTTCCTATGTGATGGCATGTTATGGAATTACAATTTTGTAAATTATTAAATTCTGACATACATGCAAATATATATATATTCTGACTTTATATATGAATGTTGGTATTTCCAAACTTTCCAAGTGGTTCCTATGTGATGCATGTTATGGAATTACGATTTTGTAAATTATTAAATTTTGACATACATGCAAATATATTCTGACTGTATATATGAATGTTGGTATTTGCTTTCTGCTTTTAGTATTGATGTGGCACACTTGAGTTGTTACATTTGGCCAAATCGATGCGGAATGCAACTTAACTGCCCCATAATAGTACAACAAATCCACTCCCTTTTCTTCCTCCCGCTCTCCTAGGATTTTGTTTCTGCACTCAAGAGTTATGGTAAATAGTGTCAGGACGACTGTAAATTTGATGTATTGGATTATATTAGACGAGAGCAAATATTAGATGTTATTAGTGAGAGATGCTGCTTTCTCTAGAGCACATTGAAATAAGACATATTAAAATTGCTGGCTTCAACAAGATATAACTGAACAGATCAATGAGAATGCGTAGGCTTGTAAAGGGCTGACTAGAATATTAAGAGGTTATTTCTTGGTAGTGCATTTTGTGGTTTATGCCCGTGGGAACTCTATAAATGATGATATTTTTTTCCTGGTCACTTGTTGCATGATATAGTAACTCTCTGTTTGTGGATTAACCACTGCTGGCACCACTCACTCATTTGATACAGGACGCAGCTGGCTTTTTCTTTTGCCTAGAAGATCGAGCTTTACTCTGCAGGAAATGTGATGTTGTTATCCATACAGCAAATGCTTTTGTTTCTGCTCATCAAAGATTTTTGCTTACTGGAGTAAAAGTAGGTCTAGAACCGACTGATCTCGGTGTGTCTTCTTCAGGGAAGTCATCTTCTCCTGAAAGAACTGCCGAAACAATGTCCCATTCTGTTTCTAGAAGAGGGACATTGATGCCGTTGGCTAGTCCACGCAATCAAGCTTTGCCTGCACAGGTTGGTGTAGGGGAGCTAGGAACTGCAAAGATTTCCTTTTCTGGGGGTTCTACAGCTGGAGGCATCTCACATTGGCAGATAGATGAATTTCTGGGAATGCCTGATTATAATCCAAATGATGGTTATATGGATAATGGATCATCTAAGGTATGCATATCGATCTGCAACATTTGCTATGTTTAACCTTATGAGCACCAACATTAAGGCCGTTCCCTGTTAGGTATACCGAGATTTTACGTGGTCATGTTTTATCAGTTGAAATCTAAGCACTGTTGTTTTACTTCGAACAAACACAAACTACTTGCATTTTACATATCTATTTAATAATTTGTGTTTATCTTCCTCGTATTCATGTGCCATGCCACAGATGTATGCTACTAGATGTTGAATCTTAAGTGGAAATTGAGCCTGTAATTGTCGTGTTATGGATCACAATTGCAAAGTTATTTATTTCCTTTACGGTTTTGTTTACTAATTAGCAATGGCAAACGTGCCTTTTCGTTATAATCATGTGTCATGTCATAGATAAATGCCAATTGATGTCAAATCTTATCCTGAAGTTGAACCTGTAATTGTTGATTTGAGGTTCCCATTTGGTTGGCCATGTGATATTGTAGGCTTCCAATTTGTAAGGGTGAGTGATAAGCAAGCTGCTTAATATTTATCTTAGCTGCTACTTGGTTGCACATCTGTGCCAATTTCTTCATATGGCTGCTGTGGGTTGTAATTTTGCTTATTTTTCGATAATGTCAGGGGGATAGTGGCAAGCGCGATGACTCTGACAGCTCAGCAATCTTAAGATCTGCTGATGAAGAGGTAGATGCTGATAAATGCCTGGGTAAAGTCCCAGACAGCACTTGGGCTGTTCCGCAGATCCCTTCCCCACCTACAGCTTCAGGGCTCCACTGGCCGAAACATGTCCACAATCAATTAAACAGTGCAGATTTTGTGCCAGATATTTGTTGTTTATCTGTCCAAAGTCACCATCAGTGTCAGCAGCATGGAACTGCCATGAAACGGCGACGGTTCTATGACATGCCCAGCTGATAGATATGCTTGAGACATCTTCCCTTTAACCACTTGGTCTAATCTAAGCCATCCATTATTTTCAAAGAAGGTTTAAGCTTGCTCCTTCTAAATTGATCTGTGTTGATTTCCCATCAGAGTAAGTTCTGCTGTTACAATGTTTGCTATTAGGGGCATGTATGAGAAAGGAATGATTAGTTAAGGAGTTCCTTAGTAGATGAGGGAGTTAATTTATTAGTGTACTCGAAAATTCAGTGGAGTAAGAATTTGTATTCTGTATGGTCAAGCAAATTTGTTTTTTAAAAAAGTGCAATTTCATTGCTTTATCGAATTTTTGGGTTTAATAACATAAATGGTATCAATTTTTGTAAATTGGTACCAAATCTTATAAATTTTTTGAAAATGTTTTAATGTGATATTCAAGTCTAATTTTCTGGAAAAAAAAATGATGTGATAGCTTTTCAGCATGTTAAGTCATTAGAAATTACATTTTTCTGCTGTTATGATATATTTTACTATTGAAAATTAGATTTGATTTCACATTACAATCTTAAAAATTTTAGTACCAAATTGTATTGTAATTAGTAGCATTTATGTTATTAGTCCTCAAATTTCTCTTAGGTAAATGCTTCTCTGTTTTCCAAATGTGGTGGTGTTGTGTTCTGCCACTTGCTGCCTGGCCACTTTCAACCAACTGCCTGCCTCTCTTGAGCCACCCTCAACCACCGAACCCCACTCATCAAAGTCCTCGCAGCAACCTGAAACCCCCATCTGCCGAGCTCATCACATGCAATTTCACATTTGAACCATCCACCCACCATTCTTCCACGCTCATACTCTTGTAGCCACAATTCCCAGCAACTATATCCTCTAATGGAATGAAGATTTTGAAAACAGCCTTGTTAACAGTCAAGTAAAAGTTCCCATTAATCAAAGACATGAAAAAAACAAGTTCCCTAATAAAATCATGAAAAAAAAAAGAGAAAATTTCACCATATACCTATATTTTAATTCTTTTTTCAGTTTTACCGCTAGATTTATGTATCTTCATTTATACTGAAATTTTCATTTGTACCGTTTCTCTTTAACCAATCTAACTTGAGTAATACATAGATCTAAAATGGAGACACAGTAGGCTATTAAAATACCGAAATTTACTTTTTCTTAGTTAGACTCTACACTGGAATATTGCATGTTTTTTGAGTCTATTCCCTTTGACTTTACACCGAAATCAACAACATCGGCTTATGATTTCCAAAGATCATTGAATTCACCTAGTAAAAATTATAGAGGCACACAAACTAAGCAATAGGATTTTCAAGTTCTTGGTAATTTATTTGATAGATTTTTGGATTTGTGAAGGATTTTAGGTATATATATATATATATATATACATATATATATGTATGTATGTATTTTTTTTTCTATTGTGATATTAATTATTGTGTTATTTAATATATTCTTCCTCTTCTTGTTCCTATTTTTTTTGGGTGAAAATCATCAAAGTATCCCCAGATATATCCGAAATATTTCCATGGAATTCCCAAAGGTATATTGAAGTATCCTCAATGTATGCTCAAAATATACTAGACTTTGTAGCTTTTGTTCACAACTGTTTTAGGTCCAAGGTATCCCTAAGATATACCCAAGGTATCCCTAAAATATACCTGATTTTATAGCATTTGTTCACAACTATTTTAAGCAAAAGATATCCCCAAGATCCAAGGTATATTGGACTTTATATCATTTGTTCACAACTGTTTTAGGCATAAAATATCTCCAAGATATACCCAAGGTATACCAGACTTTATATTCTTTGTTCACAACTGTTTTAGGCCCAATATATCCCTAAGATATATTCAAGATATACATGGCATTTATAGTTTTTGTTTACAAATGTTTTAGGTCAAATGTATCTCCAATATATATCCAAGATATATCAGAATTTATAGCTTTTGTTCACAATTATTTTAGGCTGAAGGTATCACAAAATATATTTAAGGTATGCCTAAGGTATATCAAATTTTTATAGTTTTTGTTCATAACTGTTTTAGACCGAAGATATCATTAAAATATGCTCAAGGTATGTCCAACTTTTATAGCTTTTATTCACAATTGTTTTAAATCGAAAGTATTTTCAAAATATACTCAATGTATACAGGATGTGCTGGTGTAATTGTAGAAAGTATTTTTCGGTAAAATTAAAAAAATATTAAGAGCAGATAAAATCATAATTATTTCTTTTTTTTTATATATATTTATGAAAAAATCTCCAAAAAAAAAAATGCTAAATCCATGACATGAGCCCAAAAGAATTTTAGTAGAAGGCCATTCATGGTAATGGCAGTGAACATCCACAATAAAGCATAGAAAAATTGAATCTTGACATAAATCCCAATAAGGATAGCATAGAAAAATTTAATCTTGGGATAAATCCCAATAAGGAAACGTTAAGGTTATATTTAGTATAAATAAATTTTTATAGAAATTTAGAAAATTTCTTTCTAAAATTAAAAAGAAATTTTCATGAACCAGTTTATTGATCCATTGTACTTTAAAGATATTTTAATTTTACAAAAAATTCCCCAACTTTATCGGAATATTTTCAATTCAAACTATAATTTTTTTTTTCCATACCAATTTTAAACATAATGTTATTGGAGTTTTCAATTCGAACCCTCCATCAAATTTTCATTTATTTGGTGTGTTTTTAGTTTTCAAAAAATACACTCCAACACATGGGAATATTTTCAAATCAAATCTTAATTTTTTTCTTTTATCAATTTAAACCCTAATTTTATTGGAATTTGTAATTTCAGCCCACAATTATAACACCACCATGCAATTTCGTCCTTGAATTGGATCAAATTGAAATTAATCAAAACCTTAAGGTTTAAATAGTTGATGGTAAAAGAAATTGGATTTGAATTGATAATATTCTATACATTGGGATTATATTCCAAATTCAAAGTTTATTCATTTTTTAATTTTTTTTCCCACCCTCTTTTTCAACGAATCATTGGTTGCCACGTAAGCACCTCACTTATTTCATTTCATATCGCAGCAAAACTTTTCTCCTTACAGATAAATAATTTTAACTCCCAAACCTACCACCGCTCTCTAACAACCACAAAGCAAAATTAATGAATGAAATTCTAGTAAATAAATAAAACTTCTCAGGGTATTATTGTCTTTCCGTTAATTTCCGACCCCTTTTAACTTTCAAGTATTTTAATGGTGGGCACATGTATATATACATACACTATATATATATATATATATATGTTGACGCTCTTGGCTCAACCATCATTCTCTCAAAATCTTCCAGTTTTTCTTCCCTCTTTCCCGATTCTTTTGCTTTCTTTCTTCATCATTTCCTCGTCTTGGAGTCTCTCTTTATTCAATTTGAATTCTCTATCTGGGTTTGCTTGATCTTGACCTAAATTGGATTTGTGAGTCAATCCTTCATTTCTGTGTCTATTTTTACTTGTTTTTCCCTGTTGTTCTCATCATGTGTGAGGGTGATTTTGTGTTGGGTTGGATCTTGGGCTTTTCTTATTGTTTAACTTGTTTTATGATCTAACTGTTTCTCGTTTGTGTTAGATCTGTTGTGAAAGGTGATCAATTTTTTATATTACTTTGTTATTTAGCTTTGATTGATCTACCTTAATTGAATCTGGATCTCTGGTAGAACTAGGCACATTATTTTACTTGTTAGTTTCAGTTTCGTTGATGTGGCTGAGATTGGTTTTACGTTTGTTAGTTTTCTGTGGATCTGTTGTGTAATATTTATTGGATCTGTTAATTGACGGCTGATCTTGATCTCACTGTATCAAACTGAGAACTATTTCTCATGTTTTTCGCGGAATTTCTCTAGATTTTTTAATCAGGTAAAGAAGTGAAGAATCAAAGCTAAAAATTGGAACTTTTTCTTTTTTTGTTAGGCTGATTTTGCTTTCGAGAAATGATCAACTCCATTTATATCATTTAAGTAATTGGCGTTGGATTCATCTCATTTCCTCTCATATTGTTCATCTTATTGAAACAAAGGAGGATCAGAAAGAGTTTCTTAATTCTCTTCCTTAGATTTTTCAACAACCGACCAACTGCAATTTTTTTTTTTAAATTTTTTCCTGTGAGGAGAGTATTATATAATTAACTTATGAAGCGGAATATGCTACCTCCCCATTTGCAGTATGATCTATTCTTTATTTTATTTCTTTATAAAATAACCTATGTAGAATGACAGCTGTACCATTTTCCCAATTATTTTTCTCTTTGAGATTGGGATTTGTGGATTCTCATTTAGTTTATTATTATCTGTTATTGTTTTATGTTTGCTTTGATACATTTCTACTTGCTTGTTGATCTGAGATTTGATTTTTGTATTGCTTTCTTGTAGAAATTGTTTTAGCATGGCTTCTTATAGCCCTAAGAACATTCTTATCACTGGAGCTGCTGGGTTTATTGCTTCCCATGTTTGCAATCGGCTTATCCGTAACTACCCTGATTACAAAATTGTTGTCCTTGACAAGCTTGATTACTGTTCAAACCTGAAAAACCTCCTTCCATCTAAATCATCCCCCAACTTTAAGTTCGTCAAGGGTGACATTGGCAGTGCTGATCTTGTCAACTTCCTTCTCATCACCGAATCCATTGATACTATTATGCACTTTGCTGCCCAGACTCATGTCGACAACTCCTTTGGAAACAGCTTTGAGTTTACCAAGAACAATATATATGGTACCCATGTTCTTTTAGAAGCCTGCAAGGTCACTGGCCAGATTAGGAGGTTCATCCATGTGAGCACAGATGAAGTGTATGGGGAGACAGATGAGGATGCTGTTGTAGGAAACCACGAGGCTTCTCAACTCCTCCCAACAAACCCATACTCTGCAACGAAAGCTGGTGCAGAAATGCTTGTTATGGCATATGGTAGGTCCTATGGGTTACCTGTGATAACTACCCGTGGGAACAATGTTTACGGTCCTAATCAGTTTCCTGAAAAATTAATTCCCAAGTTCATTCTCTTGGCCATGCAAGGGAAACCTCTTCCAATTCATGGGGATGGTACTAATGTGAGAAGTTATTTATATTGTGAGGATGTTGCTGAGGCTTTTGAAGTCATCCTTCACAAGGGAGAGGTAGGACATGTTTATAATATTGGGACAAAGAAGGAAAGAAGAGTGATAGATGTGGCTAAAGATATATGCAAGCTTTTCTCA
>CATIWF010234249.1:0-12732 GCA_949630135.1 Balakata baccata
CAAAATACTAGTTGGTTGGACTTCTTTGACCAAAAATACTCGTGACTTCTCAGACTTAAATATAAAGGGTGAATTACGTATAAGCATTTGAACGAGATGATATTGTTCTTTTTCAATTTAACCAGAGACATTGATAGAGGCATCTAAGGGCCAAGGAGGACAATGAGCCACCTTGAAATTTTCAAAAATTTTAAGGGTATAATGGTGGCATTCCCTTTAAAAAAAACCCTAATTTATCTTTTATTTTCAAACAACCTTTTTCTACTTTTTACCACATTCTTTCTATACTTTCAATCATTTTTCTATATTTCTTCTTTTTCATCCAATCTCATTGAAGAAATAAACAATTAAGAACTTTAAAGTAAAATTTATATTTACATTTTAAGATTTTTTTTTATAGGGTTTGTTTTAAATTATATATTGTGATCTTGATATTGATCTTGTTTTTTCTCTTTTTTCTCCCACCCTTTTTAGCATCTCTTTATAAGCTAGTTGTTGAAATTTTTTTTATTGGTTCATATTTCATGGTTCCCCGTTGGTGAAATTTGATGCTTGCTATGAAATAGGATCTTCAAAATTGTTTGCTAGAGTAATGATTTTCTAGCAATGTCTTGATTACCGATGAAATGTGATGGTGATATGTTGAAAATAATATAATATTTGAAATCATTCCTTTTTTTTTAAACAATATTTAAAATAATATACTTTAATTTTTATAATTAATTCTACCAATGTTCAAACTAAAATTGAGTTATGAACAGTGGAGCATGAATTGAGCTGTTATTGATTATAGTGAATGTAAAGAGTCAATTTATTTATTGATAACCTTATGAAAGAAACAATACGTGGTTAAAAAGTAAAAATTATTTATTTTAATTTATTTTTTATTTCTATTTCTATTTGATTATTTATTATGGAAAAAGTTATAATTATCAATAATTTGATTGTAATTTATGTGTAATTGTTGCCTCACGCTACTTTTATTCCCAATTTTTAATTCATTTCATTTGTTCTTAGATAATGGAATGATATTATAAAAGAATATCACATATTGTAGAGTCATTATCATTATCGGTCAATGCATCTATTGTTGTTCAAGAATCGTCAAAGCTAGGCAATATTGAGATTGATTTAGAAATCTTCCAAGTGATCCAAGACAGCAACCTAACATAACAAGCTATCTACCTAACTTAATGGAACAAGTTCATAGAACTTATTTATTAAAAGGTCCATGTCAGGATAGATGGAAATAGAAAAAATAAATTTATTGCATCTTGGTTTGATGAATTCAAGAGTTGGTTAGAGTACAGCATTACAAAAGATGCAGCATTTATATTGTTATCTTTTTTCAATGGAGCGTGGTGAAAGAAGGTATGATGTTTTTGTATCTGAAGGATTTAATACTTGGCATAAGAAAGATAATTTGAGAGATCATGTTGGAGACCATAATAGTGATCATACCAAATGTAGAATGACTTGTCAAGATTTGATGAATCAAGCTCAACACATTGAAGTATTATTTTCGAAAATGTTAGAAGAGTCAAAGATTGATTATCGTTATAGGTTAAATGCTTCAGTTGTTTGCTTGGACTATCTCATAATGCAAGGATTAGTTTTTCAAGAAAATGATGAATTTGAAAAATAACTAAACCAAAAAGATTTTATTGAACTTTTGAAAGTCTTTGTTTCATGTAATCAGGAAATCAATAATGTTGTACTGAATAATGTTTGCCCCTGAAAATCTCAAACTCACTTCTCCTGATATTCAAAAGGATATTATAACTGCAGTTACAATTGAGACAACAAATGCAATAAAATGACTTTTTCTCCATTCTTGTTGATGAGTGTCAGGATGTTTCAGTCAAAGAACCAATGTGGGTTGTTATACGTTATGTGAATAAGGGCAGATGTGTCGTATGTTGTCTTAGTCTTATGCATGTTAATGATACAATCGCAACATCACTTGAGAAAAGGTATTGAGTCTTTGTTCTCTACTTTTGGTTTAAGTATTTCTAGTTTGAAAGGACAAGATTATGATGGAGCCAACAATATGAGAGGTGAATTCAATGAGTTAAAAAGTTTGATATTGAAGAAGAATCCTACTACTTACTATATCCATTGTTTTAATCACAACTACAACTCACACTTGTTGCTATTGCTAAAAAGCATGCAAGTATTGGTTCTTTTTTCAATATTGTTTCACGTTTATGCAATGCTATTAGAAGTTCTTATAAGCACAGAGACATGCTTTGAGAAAAACAAATGGAGAAGATTATTGGGATTGCAAATGATGAAATCAAGACTGGAAAAGGATTAAAATAAGAAATGACATTGAAGTGACTACGAGATACTTGTTGGAGTTCTTATTATAGTACGCTTATTAACTTGATGCATTTATTTTATTCTATTACTGATGTTCTTGAGTATGTTGGGGAGAATGGAAATGATAATACTCATAACACTGAATTCATTAATTTATTAGATATTGTGAATAGTTTTGAGTTTGTCTTTGTATTACATCTTATGAGAAAAATTTTAGAAATTACACAATGAAATGTTACAAGCTCTACAAAGGAATGATCAAGATATTGTTAATGCAATAAATCTTGTTAGAGTATCAACAATTTGTATGCAAGCTATGAGAGATGATGGTTGGGAGACTTTTATAGCTGAAGTTTCCAAATTTTGTTACAACATGAGATACTTATGACAAATATGGAAGATGTGTATACAGCTCGAGGTAGATCATGACACATAACTGAAAAATAACTATTCTTCACCATTATCAAGTTGAGTTATTTTATTCTGTGATTGACATGCAAACTCAAGATCTAAATCATCGTTTTGATAAAGTAAACATAGTTACTTTTATGTATGACATATGTTGATCCTAGAGATTCATTTTCTGCATTTGATAAAGACAAGCTACTTCACCTTCCATAATTTTATCTATATGAATTTTCTACTATTGCTATATATGAAATTGAAAGTCTACTTGAAATATTTATTTTTGATGTGCATTTAGATACAAACTTTTCTAAAGCAGTAGAAATAGTAGATCTGCTCAGAAGATTATGGCCATAAGAAATCATATTGTTTTTTCTTTGGTTTATTTGTTAGTTAAATTGTCATTAATCTTACCATTTGCTATAGCCACTGCTAAAAGAGTATTTTCAGCAATGAACATCATCAAGAGTGAATTTTGCAAAGCAACAAGGCGAGAGCGGGGACTATGATCCCCATTCCCATCCCACCATAACGGGAAATCCCCATCTCCATCCCCACTATATCAATGGGGATAAATTTATTTCCGTCCCTATCTCAAAGGGATCCTATCCCTATTGAGTTTTTTCAAAAAATTAAAAATTAAAAAATAATAAAAAATAATATATTAATACCACAATTTTACATAATAGAATAATTAATTTAACAAGCATGAAATATGATAGTACTTTAACAAAATTATCATCATATAAATTTAAAAGTTCACAAATTAAAACAAGTAAATTCATAAGCATCCATATATAATATAAAAAGTTTACGCAATTTGAAAAAAATAAATAATTCTTGAATTAGATTAGTACATAAGTTTAATTAATTAATATGACTATAATATTTATATTAATTATAAATTATATAAATACATGATTTTATTAAATAAATTAGTTATATATATTATTAATATAATTTAGATTAATACATAAATTTAATATAATACAATTTTTTATAATGAAAAATATTTGATAAATACAGTAAGATATACATAATATAATATTTAAAATTTAAATTATTATTCTTCTTCCTATTATTATTAAAATATAATTATTGGATCTTTACATGATCTGGACGGAAAGTATCATTCCCTTGTCATCCCACTCAACAGGGAAGGAATCTCATACCCATTTCCATGAGGAAATAAATTGGGGAATCCCTGCCCAGTTCAGGGCAAATTTCCATAGGGATTCCCCAATATATTGTCAAGCCTACAACAAAATAGAAAATAGACTATTGAATAATTGTTTGATAATTTATATTGAAAAAGATGTATTTCTAAGTATTAGCAATGAAATTATTATGCAGCGATTTCAAAATATGAAAAATAAAAGAGAAATGTTTTGATGTAATAGCGTCAAGTTATTGATTTTGAATATTCATATGTAATGAAGTTAATATATTAAATTTATTAATATTGGTGCTAAGTTATAATTTTATTTTAGAATATTTGTACATTATTTTATATTTATAATTTTTTGATTGGATTTCTTGAGTAAAATTTTTAACTTCATCACTTATTAGAGATCCTGAATTCGAGTTTTAGTATGAAGTTATCTTAAAACTCCTAAAAAAGTGTTTTGACCATCTTTGAAATCCTACCTAGCACGAGCAAAATATTAATTTCAGTGTGTAATCCTAATTGAGAATACATATAGTCTCACCAAAAATATATATAGAAAGAGAGTTGATGAATTGAAATGGTAAAAATTTATTACTTTTTAGAAATCTTAAATTCGAGTATATACGAATCATCACTAAATTTTGAGAAGTATCATTTTACCTCTCTAATAGGAATATCCAACGCCAACGTTGATTCTACACTAGTTTAAATGGTCAAAGATAATATTATATATAATCTCAATTCAATTTGTAAATCGAGACATGATGAGAATGCTATCTAATTTTCTTAATTATATTTGTCTTGAAAGATTTACTTTTAAAATGTATAACTGTCTAAAGGTTATGGAATTTATCAAATGCAACCTTTTTTTTTAATCAAAATCAAGTAAAAAATGGTTTTTTTTTATAATTATACCCTTAAAAAGTTTCTTTATTATAATTATACCCTTAGAAGGGTTTTTTTTTTGTGATAATTATACCCTTAAAAGTTTTCTCAGTGATAATTATACAGTAAAAAGGAATGATTGTGCCTAGGAAATTGCCAGCTGCCTATGCAAATGAAAAAGGAATGAATTGGTTCAACTAACGTAGCCGCTCTTTGAAGTTTGGTTTATGCAATGTCAGGTTTGATGTCATTTTCCAATTCTCATTAACGTAGTATTCAACTATTTCAACTGGTATTCCGATCCGCGTTTCCGAGTCAACTCCATCCTTCTTTTTTTTTTTCTTTTTTTTTTTTAATATCTACACGTTAAGGAATTTCTAATTTAGATAATTTCTTCTTCACTCTGTTCACTAATCAATTTCAAGTTGGAAAAAGGAAACTATGAAATTCAAACCTAAATTAGTTGAAAAATTTTTATCGTCTCAGTTTCCTTTAATAGACATTGTGTGTTTTGATTAACTGTTTGTATTCCTTATTGGGGATACTTTGATTTATGGATGGATTAGTCGTAAATAACTAATTAATATTTGATTAGATAGTAAGACTTAATTATCCGGTATTTCTTTTTTTGGGGTCTGAGTGAGATCTCGAACCGGAGACCTTTAAAGAGAGGTAAAGCCTCTTATACTGCTGGAGCCATTGCCTGAGCGGTATCTCTTTGATTTTGAAGCAATTAAGCTCCATGCCAAAGGTTTTCTTGTTATAATATATAAAAAAAAATTGTAAATAATATTAGATTAAGATGAGAAAGCTAGTATATTTTTTGGAAAAATTTATTTATATCTTGATTTGTAGCCTAAATTGTAATTTCAAAGGATTTCAATCGATATTGCAAAATTCCAAAGAAAGTGCTTATAATTATTTCACAATAATGTTAAAACTGGGTCAACTGCATCTGCATGAGGACCTGGACTTCTATGGGAAAGTAGTAGAAGATAAAGAAATATGGAAATCAGGCACGTGCCAGAATCATAGCATGAAGCTTCTGTTCAGCTCGTCTACCAGTGGCCCAAATATTTACAAACTAAAATGAATTTAAGTTGTTTTTTTATTTCTAATTTCATGATTAATTTTCAATTACCCACTAAGATGCTTGCAAGTTTTCAAATGTCATCAAATTCAGACCGTAAATGATTCTTCTCCACCCCTATATATATTCACATGATACAATTAGAATTAGAAGAAACAAGGCAAACCCACCTCCCCTCTCTGCAAAACTGAAAGAAATTCACAAAGCTAGATCTGAGATACTGTATACGAATATTCATATCCATATAGAAAGATTCAAGTTCTTAAGTTTCTTAGCTAAGAAATTGAATCCACAGCCAGATGCAAGATATGGGTAGAGAAGATAGCCGTCATCAGCACCATCACTCAGACACAGAGCTGATGGCAGGTGAAAGAGTGGCTTACAGTGGTCCATTAAGCGGGCCGCTTAACAAGAGAGGAGGAAAAAAGAGTGCCAGATTCAACATACCAGCTGATCACTCCTCTTCATCTCAGGATGATCAATATGTTGAGGTCACACTCGATGTTCGTGATGATACAGTGGCTGTTCACAGCGTCAAACCAGCAAATGGAGGAGAAGAAGATCCTGAAATAACACTGCTCGCTAAAGGATTGGAAAAAAGATCAGGCTCTAATGTAAACATTGTTCGGAATGCTTCTGCAAGGATTAGGCAGGTTTCTCAGGAAATTAAGCGGCTCGCTTCCTTCTCCAAAAGGCCTCCTCCTGGCCGTCTAGACAGAACCAAATCTGCAGCTGCTCATGCTCTTAAGGGTCTTAAATTTATCAGCAAGACTGATGGAGCTGCAGGGTGGGCTGCCGTGGAGAAGCGGTTCGACGAAATCACTGCTTCTACTGATGGGTTGCTTCCTCGTTCGCAATTCTGTGAATGCATAGGAATGAAGGAGTCCAAGGATTTTGCAGGGGAATTGTTTGATGCCCTTGCTAGGAAGAGGAATATACAGGGAGATTCCATCAATAAAGCTGAGCTCAAGGATTTCTGGGAACAGATTTCTGATCAGAGCTTTGATTCCAGGCTTCAGACTTTCTTCGACATGTATTGTCTAATTCTCTCTATTTTTGAATACCAATTTGTAGCACAGAATTAACATAACTGATAATGAAAACTGAAATTTCAGGGTTGATAAAGATGCTGATGGCAGAATCACAGAGGAGGAAGTCAAAGAGGTATAGTCAGAAAATTTCAGTAGATGAGAGCATTTGAAGGATGATTTTGATGATTTACATTTACAGATTATCACCCTTAGCGCTTCTGCTAATAAGCTATCAAATATCCAAAAACAAGCAGAGGAATATGCAGCCTTGATCATGGAAGAGCTGGATCCAGAAAATCATGGATATATCATGGTAAATAATTGATGAATCGATCTCTAACTGCTAATTTTTAATGTAAATCTTGATGATAGGTCACTGAGTATGTGTGATTATTTTTCCTAAAAAACAGATAGAAAACCTGGAAATGCTTTTACTGCAAGGACCAAACCAGTCTGTAAGAGTAGGAGATAGCAAAATCCTGAGCCAAATGCTTAGCCAGAAGCTGAAGCCAGCATTGGATGACAACCCATTACAGAGATGGTACAGAGACACCAAGTACTTCATTTTAGACAATTGGCAGAGAGTATGGGTTATGGCTCTTTGGATTGGGGTTATGGCTGGACTATTCGCCTACAAATATGTGCAGTACCGGCACAGAGCTGCATATAAAGTAATGGGCGCATGTGTTTGCATAGCTAAAGGAGGAGCTGAGACCCTAAAATTGAATATGGCCTTAATTTTGTTACCAGTTTGCAGAAACACAATCACTTGGCTTAGGAATAAGACCAAGTTCGGTGTTGTGGTTCCTTTTGATGACAACCTTAATTTCCACAAGGTATTAATGTCTTCACTTGTTAATTAATATTTTCTGTCCTTTTTATTGAAGGAAACAGAGGTTTTAACAAATGGGTTGTGTTTATTTTTAGGTGATAGCTGTGGGAATTACAATTGGAGTTGGGTTGCATGCAATTTCTCATTTAGCTTGTGACTTTCCTCGCCTACTTCAAGCTAGTGAAGAGAAATGGGAGCTTATGGAGCCTTTCTTTGGGGACCAACCTTCGAGTTATTGGCATTTTGTCAAGTCAGTAGAAGGAGTAACTGGAATCATAATGGTGGTTTTAATGGCCATATCATTTACATTAGCAGCCCCTTGGTTCAGGCGTAACAAGCTCAAATTACCCAATTTCCTTAAGAAACTCACTGGTTTTAATGCCTTTTGGTATTCTCACCATCTCTTCATCATAGTCTACACCTTGCTTATTGTGCATGGCCAGTACCTCTACCTCACCCATAAATGGTACAAGAAAACGGTAAGCAATTCTGCATATTTTAATATTAATCCAACAAATTTGAAATTAAGGCTTAATTAGTTATGTATTGGCAGACATGGATGTATTTGGCTATTCCTATAATCCTTTATGCAAGTGAAAGATTGACAAGGGCACTAAGGTCCAGCATCAAGCCTGTTACCATTAAAAAGGTGAGCAACACTCGGCTTTTTTTTTTTTTTAGTGGGGTTAAAGGATAAAAAGAATAATAATTGATTAAAAGGTTTTGTGCATAATAATTATTGGAAAATAGGTGGCAATTTATCCGGGAAATGTGTTGGCACTTCACATGTCAAAGCCTCAGGGATTCAGATATAAAAGTGGGCAATACATGTTTGTGAATTGTGCAGCTGTGTCTCCATTTGAATGGTAAGTAACCCTTAAAACATTTTTATTAAGAGAGGGCTTCTGTGGAATTACTCTTTTATTAATTAGTAAATTGTGATTAATAATTATCATTACAAAAGCTGAAGGTAAAATCACATGTGAACAGGCACCCATTTTCCATCACTTCAGCGCCTGGAGATGACTACTTAAGCGTTCACATTAGAACTTTGGGCGATTGGACTAGGCAACTTAAAACAGTTTTCTCACAGGTATATTTTTTTAAAATATATTATCTCCTGCCCTTTGGAATCTTTTGATGGCCATTGTTGTGGCTAATCTACCTTTATTTTTTTTCCTTTTATTCAGGTTTGTCAACCACCTGCTACAGGGAAAAGTGGACTTCTCAGAGCTGATGGCTTTCAAGGAGATAATAACCCACGGTACATACTTTCAACTCGGACAAAATGTATATTCTGTACAGTTAGTGGCCTAAAATTAATTTTAACGATTACCCATATTAATATCATAAGTTTATAATCATTATCAAAAGATAAAGAGGTAGTGTGTGTATATATATATATATATATAAAATACGTGAGAAGCATTAAACATAAAGTCAACTTCTAATTTAGGCGTGAATCATGGGTGGTTGGATACAAAAATCTCATTGCTGATATACCTACTCAAAAACAAACAGCAAAGTGATTACATGTACATCTTAGGATTCGTAGCTACTTGCTTCTTTTTGGGTGCTTGGGTAATTCATAAATTGCACAAGAAATTCATTTCTATATATGCATAAACATTCAAAAAACTTTCGTCTACCTTGAGAACATATTGTAGAGATTCGTCATTTGTTTGAACTACAAAGGACACAAGAAAGAGAACAGAGAACAGCTAAGAAAAATGAACCTCCATCTATAACACTGGCCCATTACCCAGTTGCTGGTTTTCAGTCAAAATGGGTTAATCATTGAATAGAGGAATTTTTATACCCAGTGTAATTTATACTGGATGCCTTAAAATCATTGGATTATAAATTTTTAATTTTATCAATTGATAATGAATGGTTGAAATTAAAAGTTGAAAATCCAATGATCCTAAAGTACCCGGTATAATTTATACCGGGTGCACCATAGAAGCCCTCCATTGAATATTCTGCTCCTTGTACTCCCTTGTTTGTTTCCCTGGTTTGGATTACAATCATAGAGTGCAGTCCAATTCATTTATTGTCACCTTGATAGCTACACTCCACTTAGATTATTTGGCCTTGTCTGTTATGATTTTTTCCAAGGACTACCAAGAATTATAGGATTACCAGCATTGACAAACATATATATTATTATTTATTTTAATTGGCACTCATAAAATATGGGTGGCTTGGAAATTTCCAAATATACTATGAGCTTTGAATATTTTTGTTCATGCACTTAATTAGTCAAAGCAGCAAACTTCTAATTGAGATTTAACATGATGTTTTTGATAAAAAAAAAAAAAAATCAATAATCACATAATTAAAACGAAATAAGCACAAGAAATTGATGATTATAAAAGTAAAAATAAATTGGTTATTGAATGTCCTACCATCGATAAGGACACCTAACAAACACATGCACATGGCTATGTATGGAAGTGATAATTATTGCTTTTGAATAAAAAAGAAATCTTGTTTGGTTGTAGAAGCCAATAGTAAAGATTATTTTTCAAGTAATAATTAATTATATATGTGAACTATGATGGTGAACAGTTTTCCAAGAGTACTGATTGACGGTCCATATGGAGCACCAGCACAAGACTACAAGAAATATGATGTGGTTTTGCTTGTGGGTTTAGGAATAGGAGCAACTCCAATGATAAGCATAGTTAAGGACATAGTAAACAACATTAGGGCAATAGAGGATGAAGAAGAAGAAAATTCACTAGAAATGGGGACAATGCCAAAGACACATAACCCTAATGCTCAAAAAAGAAGAGAAAACTTTAAGACAAGGAGGGCATACTTTTATTGGGTGACAAGAGAACAAGGATCATTTGACTGGTTTAAAGGGGTGATGAATGAAGTGGCTGAACTTGACCATAACCAAGTTATAGAGCTTCACAACTACTGTACAAGTGTTTATGAAGAAGGGGATGCAAGATCCGCACTGATTGCCATGCTTCAATCTCTTCACCATGCCAAGAATGGGGTTGATATTGTCTCTGGCACTAGGGTTAAGTCCCACTTCGCCAAGCCCAATTGGAGGAATGTCTACAAGCGAATTGCCCTTAATCACCCCAATTCTAGAGTTGGTAAGTCCTTTATTTACCGGAAAAATTCTTATTCATATTAGGATTATAATTTTTTTCATATATTATGCTGGTAAATTAATGACTATTTTGCATATACGGCTACATATAACTAATTAATTTGATCCATAAATATTTTTTAAACTAAATTTTGGAAAAGTCTTATGCATTTTGCCAAGATTGGAACATATGCATTAATCTAACATGTCCACAATTCTTATCTTCTCCACTTTAAGAGCTTTTAGTGCTAGTGCTTTTCCATTTCCTAATGGTGAGGATCGATGCATGATTAATTTATAAATTAGCATTATCTCAATAATTGATTATCATTTTCATACGCAATACTTTTAGAAGTTTAATTCTTGTTTCTTTCTTTAAATGATAGTGTCCTTTCATTACAAAAAGATATTTCTGGGTCCAAATAAATAAATAAGAAAAAAGATAGGTGAAAGGTATATACCCAGGAAGAATAATAATGCTTTTTTTTTTTTTTTTGTTTCCATTTCTGATGATAACAAATCAGATTTTTTATATCTTTATGTCAAAATTGCATTATTTATACAACTTTTAGCAAAGCAAATTAAAGAATTGATTATGATGGATTAAACACTCACATATCTCTTCTCTAATTGCAGGGGTGTTTTACTGTGGGGCGCCAGCGTTAACCAAAGATCTACGCAATCTAGCTTTGGATTTCTCGCACAAGACAAGCACCAAGTTTGATTTTCATAAGGAAAATTTCTAATTTAAAAATGCATAAATGAAAAGGAAAAAATAAAATGGATGGAAGGGGCGAAGAAAACCACTCACCAAAATCCTCTCGAGATCCCACTGTCTGGCACGTTTAAAAGTTCTTGGGCCCTTTTGTTGACAGTTTGAAGCCTGTGAAAACAATGCAAATCTCTTCTATCATATTAGCTAATAGATTTTTCAATTAGAAAATTTGATAAATGATTCAGGCAGTGCGTTGGTTGATAGAAAGGGGTAGCCCCACCACAAAAGTTGTCCTGCGGTAGACAACAAAATGCCGTCGTCTATGTCAATTTTGTAAATCATTTTTCTTCTGTAGAATATATATTTATATAGCAAGTATATTTCAGTTTGATTAATTGAAACTGTAATGATAATGTTAGTATTGAATAATGATCATCATTTTCTGGATAATTAGGTAGACGTGTTCATATTCTCCAATCATTATAATAGTTTTTGCATTTCTATTTAATTTAAAGAAAGGATAATTGATTTTTTTTTAACAATTTGTGCCGGCTCAAATTCGAGATTAAATTTTTTTCATTATATATTCTTAGAGATGTTGACATTTATGCACAAATTTCAAAGTAATTTATGAATTGAAATATGTATATCGATAGAGTTTCAACAGTTACAAAATGCTTTACAGTCTATAGATGTGAAATAATTGAGATATTTACTCTAAAGACAAAATCCGTTTGCTGGAGAGTCAAACTATCAATAAAATCTCCATCCCACATTCATTGTGTAAATGCCGCGTTTGGATCATTATCTTTGGATCAAATTTAATAAAGTCTTGTTTCAAATAAGATTTTTTATACCATTTGTATCCATCCACTTGTTCTGAAATTTTTTATATCGACTAGTTTAAAATTTTTTCCTTTAAAATAGATTTTCATAAGGAAAAATTATACCGCGATTTTTAACTTTTTTTCTTTTTTTTTTTAAAGAAATACTTAAATTTTTTTTTTTTTTGTCAAATATCTCTTTTTACTTTCACTTTTTTCATCTTTTATTTTCAAATTTAAACATTTTATCTTATTTCTTCCAAATCTTGCGATTTTTTCAATTTTGTTTGTTCCATTGTTTCGTTTTTCAGAGTTTTTTTTTCGTCTTGCTCTGATTTTCTCGCTATGTTT
>CATIWF010234267.1:0-16594 GCA_949630135.1 Balakata baccata
AAGGTAGAAAGGCCGGCGTCAGCATAGTGCATCATAGCTTCGACAGCATCGTCGCGGTCAATACGGCCCCATCCGCCGCTTGTTTGCCACATTCCGTTGAGGACTCGGCATATTTCGAGCGAATCATTCCCGTTCTTCACCCTCATTCGTTGGGACTCGGTGGTTGCAACGCAGCACCTGACCGGATTAACACCGAGTCTCCATGACTGGTGCCGGACTGAAGCTGAAGTGGGTTTGAAGACGAAGACAAAGGAGCTAGAATGATGTACGGACGCTGACATAGTTTGAAGACAGAGTAACTGATATAACAAGAAGGATACTTCAGAATTTAGGACCAGATTCTGGCGCTAAAGATGGCTTTTTGAGGATAATAGTTTTTTCTTTTTTTCTTTTTTATTAACGGTTACACGTGGTTAATAAATTTGTTATTAATTATTATTTAATTTTTATATAATTTTATTTATTTATATTATAATATTTTATTTATAATAAATTATATGAGTGTTTTATTAAATTAATAATTTATTCTATTAATAATAAATTATATATGGTGAATTATAGTTATGAATTTATAGATTTATTGATTAGAATTTGATTATTCATTTATTTTAAATTTAATTGTTCATCGTTCTAAATTTATATGTTCAATGTTTATATTTTGATTGTATATTATTTTCAATTTAATTGTTTATTATATATTTATAACTTAAATTATAAGATGAAAAAATCAATTCAATTAATTAATATAATTACGTTGACTTTTTGGTAAATTTGATTATCGCCATCTATTTTATATATAGTATGATATACAAATTATCTTGTTCATTATATATATTTTTTTACCATACATTTCTAATATTTTTTTTATTAAATTATCATTTTCTTTCTTTTTAAAATTAATTATATGATTTTTTATATAAAAAAATATAGTTATCTATTTTTAATAAAATTATATTTCTAATTAATAAATTATTTTTACTATTTACTAATAAATTATTAAATAAAAAATTAATCCAATTACTTGTCCACCCTCCTTATTTCCCCATATATATATAGAGAGGAAAACAAGAGCAAGAGGCAAATAAAATAACAGCTAGCATTTTTTTTTCCCTAACATTTTTCATGATATTTAGTTCTATTATATAATTACTTCTATTGATTGTAACACCCTTTATTATAGTATACTAGACCCACTATAATCATTTAGCAATTAATCATATCATATAAACTTGTTCATTCCATCTCCATAATATAACCGATTAACTGAAATATGCATATATACTTACTAACTGTAATTGAAAAATCTCAATTCAAGGCTAAATACGTCCAACTTATTAAAATCTATCATATTCCAATTTTAATAAGAAATAATAAACATGAAATCCATAATCTAATCACTAACTAAAACATCCCAATGTATGAGCATCTGAGTAAAATGCATGAAATGTAAAAGTCGACTCTGAATCTGAGGTACTCTGACTGGCTTGGGTTTCTCGATATCAACTTCCTCTATGGCTCCGAATCAACGTGTAGAAAAACTTACACGCTAAGCTATCGAAAGTTCTAACTATTTCCAACAATCCCCCACTTTTGTGATATATGCAATCAAACTACAAGACTTATGCATTTAGAAGGTGTCTTTCTACTTAAACCTTCTATTAGCATAAATTATTCAAAGCTTTGCCAAAAACAAGGTTGTGATAAAACATAAAACTATGATTCCTCTGTGACACAACTGAAATAGTCATACACACAAATCTTATTGGTTTCTCTGACAAATTCACTATTGCCCAAACAATCACTAAGAATGGGAGGATGAATTGGTGGGAAAATAAAAATTATTGCACATACACACAAAGAAGCTAAAAGATATAAGAGATAGAGACACGAATTTTATAGAGGTTCGGGTGTTAATTAACCCTACTCCTCTCCCGAATCGCAATTGGGTATTCACTAATTTAACCACTTATATTATAAATAGAGTTTTAGCTAGCTCACTCCCAATTAGGTGTTTTACCAAGGCTAACACTTAACCCATATTTTTTTTTTTGTATTTTTATGGCTCACACACAACAACCAATTCATTGTAATTTGGCTCATACTACTCAATTACAAGATAACCCAAATGTTTTAAGACTAACACTTGAACCTTTACAAAACAATTAATTGGAGAAAGATTGAGAAAATAAATTGCAAGAGTTTTGGCACTTAGAAAGTTGTTGGATTTATTAAATGGTCTTTTGGTGGGGTATTTATATTGATTACCCACCAATTACCCATTACAAATTAGTGTTATTACTCTTTCTAATGTTTTCTTACAAGTGCATTAAATGATGTCTACAGAGAGGGGTTCTCGACCAAAAATATGGGTTTTCCAATCAAGAAATGACCTATTCTAACACGTGGCATCTTCTAGTTGGCTGAACACTCTAACGATTAGTTCCTATATGATTTTCTTGGTTGGGACTTACCTGTTGATGCCATGCTTAGGTCCTAGGTCTTCTAGCTTCGAATGATTCCTTATCGGGACACACTTTCCATGTCAGGACATAAACCAGTTTAACTTGGTCATTTTGACTTCTAGATGATGTGACACACTTTGGTGGAATCTCTTCTTCAACGATCATGTCCTTTTGAATTTCCTTATCGGACTATAACATGTCCCAGTCTGGAAACAGTCTGTCTCGGTCGAGACATGGCCTGTCTTGGTCTGCTTCAGCTTCTAGAACTTTGGAAGATCAGAAGGCAATATTTTTCCGTCTGGATATAGATTTCCTAGTCTGTAATCCTGTCACGGTCGGGAGATCAGTGTCCCAATCGGGAGTTTCACATCTCTAGGAAATACTTGACTTGTTCAATGAGAAACTCATAACCAAATTTGCTAAAACTTTGAACACTATCAAACCAACACTAAATGAAGAAGTTAATGACATTTAATTTGATTGTCATGATCAAAATGGAGAGCAATCACCCTAAGATTAACAATCTCTCCCTTTTTGATTTTGACAATCAAACTAAGCAAAAATAACAAATTGATAATGCATATATCAAATTGGAGTACTGAATAATAAGCATGCAAAGTTCACATCATTTGAAGGCAGAAAACGTATTTAATAACTTAAGTCAAATAAGATTATTAAATTTAACATAATTGACTAAGTTATCAATTCAAAAAAGAGTTAATTCTTGCATAGGTTTAAAGTTCTTTCTTCTCTCCCTTTGTCAATATAAAAAAGAATAGATGCATATAAAGCAAAAGAAAAAATCACCAAGGAGAGTAAGAATTAAATAACAAGAAAACAGATTATTGAAAGTAGAAATGTGTTACATAAAAAGAGAATGTGTGATCTAAACATAATATAACCATATATCTAAGTACTTTGAATAAAATATAAAAGAGAATTAAAGAAAATTGACTAAGTTATGCTTCTCCTTCTTCATCACTTGCCTCCTCTTCATCTTCACCACTCTCTTCCTCCTCTTAAATGCCTTGCTTCCCTTGAAATGGTAGGGGTTGTTCAAAGCTATGAGTGCATACATTAAGATTAAGTTGCCTTTGCATGCTTTAAATATCCAAGTGGAGTTGTTGCATCATATCCCCCATGGTATTGAAGGATTGCATTTGAAACTCATAAAGACTTTGCAAGGTGATATGTTGGGCTTGAGGGGTGGTGGTGGAGGCATGTCTTGAGCGCTAGATCCTTCTCCTCCTATGAAGAGCCTTGTACATTTTCTTATGGCCTTTTGGGTTACCTTTTGGGCTCCATGCTTTCCAAAGGCATAGAAAAAAATGTCTATCTCTTTGAAGGACCTTGCAATTGTCTTGTAATAGAGGTGATATTAGATGTCTAAGAAGCCCTTATATTGAGAGTGAGAGGAAGTGAAAAGAGCATAATTTTCATCCGTCATGAGATGAAGGTACTTTGCAAGATAAGTTATTTGTGCATGAAGAGAGATGGTTCCTTTGGTAGTGGTTGCCATGGAAAGGAATTTGTCAATAAAAAGATGGGTTGTTTTAATATGCTGATTGTGAATCATGGCATAAAGGTAGAGAAGGTCTTCATGAGTGACTTTCTCGTTACTTTCACTTCTTGCATTGATAGTGAAAATGATTATTCGGTGAAGGATGAAGTGAGAAAGGGTCTTGATGTGTTTAGCATTTGATCTTTTGTCAAGGCGGGTTGCAAGGGAGATGCTTATCTATACATCAAGAGGAGAGAGATGCATAGCTTGAGTATTGATAAGGCCTACCTTTTTGAATCCAAAAGCATATGTAAATTGATGCTTTGTCATCTCTTGTGGTTGGCCAAAGAGACGAAATTAGAGGCCATAATAGCCGAGGGGGTGCTTAGGGTCTTTAATCACTTGAAGAGTGGAGAGGAATTCGATGGTGAGTTCATCATGTCCATCTTCAAGGGGCACCATGAAATTCGTCCGCCCCATTTCTTTAAGAGTGCCAATAACTTCATGCTTTATAATCTTATCAATTAAGAGATCTTTAGAAGTATGTTGCAATTTCTTTCTATAATCATTCCAAGTGAGTGGTAATTTTACAATAATAGTAGCCACTTGAAGTTGGTTGGATACCTAGGACAAGTAACTCATGAACTTGATCCATGATAGACTTATTGTCACCATTTGAAACTCAAAAAATTTCATGCAAACAAATTTGTCCGTACCTTGCTTTTTAGAAGTGTACTTGTTCTCCAAAGCACTTCATATTTCTTATAGGGACTTAATTGAATGAAAAAGACTGTATAAGTGGTTGGATAATGCATTAAGAAAGTACCCTCTATAGTAGGTTTCATCTTCCTCTCATTTGCTCCTTAAAGCCTTGACTTCATCACTTTCATCATTAGTTGGCTCTGGGATTGCTGGAAGATTTCCACTCAACAAATATGCCACACCTAATTCCATCAGTAAGAAAAGTACTTTGTCTTTCCAGTAGGTGAAATTTGTTCCATCAAAATGATCCAATTTAAATGCATATGTTTGAAACATCTTGTTAAATATGGATTTTGGTTCAGCAGCCTCCATTGCTTCCTATATTTCCTTAAGATTGTTAGAAAAAAATTGATGTATGAATACTAAAGACTATAGAAAAAATTTGTTTAACTGTGCAGAACACTTTCCTTAAGGAAATATTACCGCCACTATATTGCTACTTAGGTTTTTGACAATTTCCCTCTAGGATAATCAAATAAAACCAAAGTTTATAGGGAGCAATTCTATAGATTTCTCCCAAGAACTTGTTAGAGAAAAGGTTAATATGTAAGTAGTTTGAAAATCTTAATAGAATGAGAAGAAGAATAATTCTCTATGATTTAGTAGCAAAATATCCTTTTATAGATGAAAAATTCATTATTTTAGAGGGTTATGACCATTGGGAATGAACATTTTCAATTTTTGAACGTTACTGGCAGTTATAGCCTTTATCGTGTTCGTGACACCTATCGCGGTTATGACAAAAGCTATGCTATCTGCAACAGAGTGGCCATTTCATACGTGATGAAAACTCTACAACTTTCAACATAAGGCCATAGCGTACGTAAGAACAGCAAAGACTTCTTTTGATGCCCAAATGTTCCAAGTGCCCATATATATATTGATATTTTCCTCCAAACTTACCACCCAATCATTCAAACTTATTTGGTGTATAAACATTTATAAATCAATATTCTCTTCCTCAACTTTCCTATGTGGGACAAATGAATATATCACTAATTATTTCCAACAGTTGATGATCTAAAGTGCTAGCAATGGAAGATCAACTTGAGAGAAAAAGAAGATGAGAAATTAACTTTTAATTCTCAAAATGATTGCTATAATTTTTTAGCCTTAAATAGGGCATTTATATGTCCTCTAATCATTCTTAAAGTTGGACAAAAGAATACTCTAAATGGGAATTCTAATCATATTAGAAAACCTAATACACGTAGGGCTTTTAAGAGAGTCATGCATGTGACACACTATCACCGTTGTGAAGCCATCACCTCTATTATACAATCATGTACTGGCTCATATTGCACGCCTGTAAAGCCATGACACTAGCATGACATGGTCCAGGCGTGCAAGGTTATGCATAAACGTGAAGCTATGACATAGGCATGTTAGGGCTGGTGCCTAGCCTATGCACATGTATGTCGTTGTGACACTGGTGTGCTAAAGGCTAGCACAACCCTTATCATGCATGATGCTTCTCGCAATCGCAAAACTCTTTTACGCTCGTAAATTAGTTCGACCCAAATTTTCTCTCTCATGTTTTGGATCCAATCCAAGACCCATTTTACATTTCCTTCATTCCTTCTATACGTATGACCCATTAGGTTCCGGATCATCACATGATATTGATTCTATCAAAAGCAATATCTAGTAACACATCATGACCCATAATTGACTAGAACATCAGTGATTTGACTATAAACTCTTCCATAGACAATTACTATGCAATTCAACATTTCACCTCACTATACCTTACTCGGTTCAGAGTATGGACTAAGTTTCAATTCCCACTAGGCTAACTACGTCACATCTTGTCTAAGTGTTATTAGATCTTGTCTATAAGACTCATTACTCTTCAAGATGTGTCCTTGATGACCTTCTTCAAGACATGTTTACTTTGGTCAAAAATTTTTGAGCATTGATCTCCACAAAGGGCCATAGGTATACTCTCCTTCTATTAGAAGCAGTGAATCATCTATTAGCTACTCACTTATCATTGAATACCTCAAGCTATACTCAGTCACTACTCTTTAAGCAACCTCTATGAGGTAGTAAGGAATGGTGTCAAAGCATAAAATTAGTATCCAAGATAACCTTAAGTACCTTAAGTCTAAGGATATTGCTATGATGAGACTATCACTAACATTGAATAGAGAATCCATTTGATAGTCTCACAATAGGTCATCCAATGTACTTAACTACTCTAGCAAGTATCCATATGTTAACTCTAGACATCTCATATCTACAGCTTATAAGATCTACTGCTTGACTAAGTCAAGAAGTATAACATGTGCTAGTATACTTAAATTAACAATATTCTATCTTATTAATCCTATCATGATCTCATCATGATTTCCTTCATATTGTATTTTATATCGAGGACTTTATTAAACGGTTTAATATCTAAATTAATTCATATATACATGTATACCATTGAATGAAAATGCCTTCATTAATAAATATATATGTACATAAAGTGCTAAAGGTAATTGCCTTTAGAGCACCTTTTTAACAATCTTCCACTTGCACTAAAGCCAATTGCCTTTGTACATAATGCCATAGATGAGTACATGAGTATTGTACTTCTTCTAGGGAAGTGGTGTAGTGAGTGGACCAGTGATGCTCTAATCAATGGTAACTCTTTCTATCTTTAAATCATTTTATGATCTCCCTAATCAAATGGTATCGCTTGAGTACATGTTTAGATCTTTGATAAGACTGTGGCTCTTTTGCTTGTGCAATGGCTCCATTTTTATCACAATATAGCTATATCATATTAATAATGCTAGAGACCACTCTTAGTTTTGTGATGAATTTCTTTATCCAAACTACTTCCTTAGCTACCTCAGAAGCTGCAATGTACTCTGCTTCGGTTGTGAAATCCACAGTTGTCTCCTGTTTAGAACTTTTTGAACTGACTGCTCTACCATTTAGCATGAATGCATAGCTTGATTGAGATTTTGAGTCATCATTGTCAGATTGGAAGCTGGCATCCGCATACCCACTTACCTTGAGTTTACCCTCTCTATAAACTAAGATAATCATTAGTCTTTCTCAAGTATTTAAGGATATTCTTGACAACCACCCAATGCCCATTCAAAATATATGATATATCAGGCCTAATACATAACATAATATACATGATTGATTCAATAGCCGAAGCATATGGAATCTTTCTAATCATGTGTGCCCATTCATCTTGTGTCTTCGAACACATAGACTTAGAGAGGGTGATCCTATGAGTCATGAGAATAAATCCTCTCTTGGACTGTTCCATGCTAAACCTCTTTAGCACCTTATCTATGTATGGAGACTGTGAAAGACCAAATAACCTTGTATAACTATCTTTATAGATCTTAATTCCCAGTATATAGGTTGCTTCTCTAAGGACTTTCATGAAGAAATTCTTAGAAATCCAAAATTTGACCAATTGAAGAACCAAAACATCATTTTCTATAAGTAGTATGTCATCCACTTACAACACTAGGAAAACAACTGCACTCCAACTAACCTTCTTATAAACACAAAGTTCATCTAGATTTTGTAAGAAACCAAACTCTTTAATTTTCTCATCAAAACAGATATTCCAACTCCTAAATGCTTGCTTTAATCCATAAATGGATATCTATAACTTGCATACCTTTTTGCCATTGTTGGATGTGAATCCCTTAGGTTGTATCATGTATACATCCTTGATCAGATTTCCATTAAAGAAAGCTGTCTTCATATCCATTTGCTAGATCTCATAATCATAATGAGCGACAATGGTTATGAGTATTATGATGGATTTAAGCATGGCTATAGGAGAAAAAAGTCTCATCATAGTCAATTCATTATCTGTGATGATATCCTTTTGGTACTAGCCTAACCTTATAAGTAACTATGTTACCTTCCATGTCAATCTTCTTCTTGAAGACTTATTTGCACTTGATGCATTTTATCCCTTTAACAAGTCAACCAAAGTCTGCACTTAGTTTTCATACATGGAATCCATCTCTGACTTCATGGCTTTTAGCCATTTGTCAGATCATAGACTATTCAAAACTTCTTTGTATTTAGTAGGCTTATCATCCTCTATGAGCAATATGTTATTCTATTCACTATTGATAAATCCATATCTCTTAGGAATAATACATATATTATAAGATCTATGAAGCTCTGGTGTTTTAGATGGTGTAACTGTTACTTCATCTTCATGAATAATAGATTCAGGTTCTGCTAGTTGATATGCTTCTGTTTGAGCATCGTGAACTTCTTCGAGTTCAATCTTGCTCCCACTATCTCTTTTTAAAAGAAACTTTTTCTTTAAGAAGACATCATGTCTTGAAAGAAACACCTTTTGTTCCAAGGGGTTGTAAAATTGATATCCATATGATTTTTTTAGATATCCCATAAATAGACACCAATCATAGTTAGCTTCTAGCTTGTCTACTATTGTCCACTTCATATAAGCTAGATAACCCTATGCTTTCCTATAAGAAATATTAAACTTCATGTTATTGTATATCTCATATGGAGTAACATCAACTGACTTAAAAGGGACACCATTTAGAATATAAACGACAATCTCTAGTGTATATCCCCAAAAGGACTTAGGGAGTTTTGCAAAGCTAATCATCGAGCTCACCATGTCTAATAAGGCTCGTCTCCTTTCAGCCATACCATTATGTTGTGATGTGTAAGGTGGAACCACTGAGATAATATTTCATTATCTCTTAGATGACCTTAAAACTCTTGGCTTAAGTATTCACCATATCGATCCGATCTAAGTGTCATGATACTTCTACCAAGTTGATTCTCTTCTTCATTTTTTAATTCTTTAAAGTTTTTAAAGGCTTTAGATTAGTCTCTCATAAGATACATATACTCATATTGTGAATAATCATCAATAAAGGTAATGAAGTATGCAAAATCACCTCTAGCATGTACTGAAATTGGTCTACATACATCTAAATGTATAAGATCTAATAGTCCTTTGGCATGTTCACCCTTTCCACTAAAAGGTGATTTTATAATCTTGCCTATATGTGTTATATGATTCATAATCAAATGGCCCTGAGTCACTATTCTTGTGTAACTTAGTCATGTGCCTCTCACTTATATGGCTAAGGCGACAATGCAATAATATGATGGTTTTAGGTTATCTAAGTTTTGTCTTTTATTAATATGAATATTGAGGATAGAACTAGACATATCAAGTATATAAATGCCATCCTATAATATACCAATACCATAAAAGTACTATTTAACATAATAGAACTGCTATTGCTATTAATAGTTAACTGAAATTCTTTTCCATTTAAAAAAAAAGACAGAAATAATATTCTTAGTAAGTACTGGAACATAATAACAATTGTCTAATTCTATTACAAGCCTACTAAGGAGTGCCAAAACATAAGTTCTGACAACTAATGCAGCAACTTTTGCTCCATTGCCCATGCTTAGGTCTGATTCTCCCTTTTTAAGCTATCTATTATTCCCTAGGCCTTGCATATCAATACATATGTGTGAGCCATATCCGGTATCCAATACCCATATGTTATTACAAGAAACAATATTAACCCTAATAACATAAATACCTAAAGTAGAATGTGCATCTGATGCTTTCTCCTTCTTCAAGGACTCCAAATAGGTGTTGCAATTCGTTTTCCAAAGGCTATTCTTGCCATAATGGAAGTAAGTCCCCTTTTAGGCAGTCTCTTTGGCCTTATTCTTCATGCCTCCTTGGCCTCAGTAGACTCCTTTTTTTTTCTTGTCTTTTTTTTCTTAGAAGAACAAAAAAAATCACCATCATCACAACCCTTTGCCCTTCCTTGAGAGAAGGCTTAACTGTGTTTAGCATGTTGATCAATTCAGGAATTGATATGGATACCTTATGCATCTTATATCTAGCCTGAAGTGTGCATAACTATCAGACGAACTTTAGATAATTAAGTCTATACTTAACTTATGATTCATAATGAATCCCAAAGAGATCAACCTTTCAATGTACCTATACATCTTCAATGCATGTTGCACTAGAGATGTCCCTTTTACCATTTTGGAATGGAAGAGCAACTTGGATATCTCATATTACTCAGTTTGGGCTTCCTTATGGAAAAGCTCCCTTAGATGATACATAATGGTGTTAGCATCTATGTTCTCATGCTACTTTTAAAGTTCAAGAGACATAGAGGCAATCATGACACAACCTACCAATTCACTATCATCCAAATGCTTCTTGTATGCCAATTATTCCTCAACAGTCGCATCATTAGTAGGAGAAGAAGGAAGCAGCTCTTGTAAGACATAAACTATCCTTTCAAGTTTGAGAGCAATTCTTAAATTCCTTAGCCAGTCAAGGAATTTAGGCCCAATCAACTTGTTTGACTTGAGAATAGAGCATAAGTTCACATTTGATGATATGATTCTAGTGACTTGGATGTAAAGAAAGATCATGTTAGAGACATGTACATGAATGCATGAATGTTAAGTCTTTAATAAATGCCTATTATAACTCTCACTATTTTATTGCAATCCTATAACCTTCACTATGAATCCAAGAGAACCTGTTGGAAGTTCTCTTAATAAATCAATATCCAATCTCTCTAAGAATGACCTTGAGACAGCTCAACAAGCCACTTTATATTGATTGGTAGATATCTCATACTAATTGCACCTTTTATGTAACTACTAAATTATTAGGATATCAACTATTGATATATGTAGATTTCATGTACGCCTATCCCATATCGCCTTTGATTCATAATGACCCTGAGACAACTCAACAAATCAATGTAATTAGTTAAGGCCCACCTATTAATTATGAAATCATTTCTCAATGGTTTGAACATATCTTGTAAAGTGGGCTTGAGGCAACTTAACGACCCAAACTATAAAAGAACTATGGTTTTTGCCATATTAATAGAAGGCATTTGGTCTCATATTATTTATGAGGAAATTTTTTTTTTAAGTCTCATCATATTGATATGCATAATATATTCATTCATCATAACTAGATATATAAGATAACTACATTAACTATATGGTCTTAATTGTGGATATATCTAACGTCAATCCTGTGAGCATGAAAGGATTTACTGGGTCTCACCTAGGTAGATGCATGAGATTACAACTTAAAATAGGAAACAATTTTTGATTCTTAGTCTTCTTGTATTTGGCGACAACTTCATTGCTTCTTGCTCCTTTGTATTTCAATTTTATCCTAATTCTATGTAATCTAATTATATAAATTTTTTATAAGAAAATCTCAAGTTACATTTGAGATGAGTGAGATAAGTAGAGAATTACATTAACCTGCACAGGGACTTGCATGTCTTATTTACCAAAACAATATAATCCATGCATGATGAATCACATTGGTCTTATCTATAATCATACCATCATGTCATTCCATATACCCCTAACATGCATTCTCTAATAAATAAAATAAAAGCAATCATAAAAGTAACAATTTCGGTTCCCTTAGTTTCAACTCTTAAAACTTGATGTTTGATTATTTGGCCGTTAATGAAATTCATCATAACATGTCATTCAATCTCATTAGATGAATATATGAAAATTTAGAAACACTTTCTAAAAGGAAATCATGCAATTTAGATATACATTTGATCATATCAAAAAGTTTTCTAAAGTTGCTTACATAGTCAACTAGATTGCTTCCAATTTATTGCATGCATTGTCCAAAAAATGAATTTGATCTTTTAATCACATTAAATTCAAATCCTAATATGACCAAAAGTTAATTCGTAATTAAATTACTCTAATTAGTTATTAGTTTGATATCAAATAGGATTCTACAATCCTAGTTACAATTGCATACATAAAACCTAGTCAAACTAGAATTAGAAAATACTTTCCTCATTCAAAATAAATTCTTTCACAAAAATTCCAAAAAAATTTCAGAATTCATTCTCATCATTCTAGGCTACTTAAAATTGATTTAAAATAATTAATTTCGTTCATTAGACAACCTAAATCATAAAGAACTTACTTAGCAAATCAATTCCATAAAATTGCTTAAATTGAATCATATATAAACTTGGATTTGCAAGGAATTTTAAGTACGATTTTAATTTGATTTTAACATGTAATAGACATTAGAAAAATAAAATTCATGAATATCATATAAATATGTAATCTAGGTGTTGGTCATGAATTTACATCATAACAAATCAAACAAAACAAAACAATCCATCATATAGTGGGATATAAATGCTAATTTGTAGCATTATTCATGGCATGAACCAAAATGATTTTGGTTATATTTGCTGTATTGCTCTGATGGGTACACTGGTTTTGCTAAGCTATCGCTTAGTGGATATTTTGTGACAATAATTAATAAAAACAATAATCATAATGATGATAATATAGTATTAATTAGAGAAAATTACTATTTGCTCTCTTTATTTTGACATAATACACTAGTAACCCCATGAGGTTTGAAAAGTATATGATTTGCCTCTTTAGTTTGACATAACACTCTAGCACTATAACACCCTTCCATATATTAGGCCAGGCGCTACTACACAAGCGGATACTACACACCTATGTCTATTTATCTCATTATTGTGTATTCAATTCATAATTCATATTCGATTTTCATACCATATCCAATCATAAAATCATGTCATCAAGGCTTATAACTTATATCATTCGCATGCATATAATATGTCTAATAAAATTGTATTATGTAACCATGTCATCAACTGCCAGCTGTAAATTTAATCCCTGCCAAAATCTAATGCTAGGGCTAAACATGCCCATTTATTACAATACTCTAAAACCAATAAACAATAAAGAACAATTCAACAGTCTTATTAATGTCTATGTCTACCCAATTAATGAATAGAATAAAATAATGCATGATTTTAGAGCTAACTTTGTGCTAAAGAGAATCTAATAACCATGGGCTGCTCCTCGCCAACTAGATTTATGACTCCAAACCTGCATGCAGGAAAAACCCACATGTTAAGCTACTGAGAGATTAGTGGTACATATAATTATATAAATTATGACATGCAATCATACAATTCATAACATTCATGTTATCAACAAACAATTCAATTTCATTTATCTCAATCATTCCATATCTCATAGTCGTGTTAACAATCTTATAGGAAAGAAGCAAGCGTACCTGGAAAGTGGAAGTCATTATTACAATATGAAACATATCATAATCCCAATTTAGATTAACTTGCCCAATTACTCAATACCTAGACTATTGGATACAGGTCGTGAATAGAAGCGCTCTCGGAGCTTGGGCCATCCTTTTCACCGACTAATATGTTCTGAATAATCTATATCCACGTTTATGTCAAGTGCACTCTCTAGAGCTTAGGTCAGCTTGACTAAAGAAGTAGAAATTGCTAGCAAAAAGTGGATAAGGGCGCTCTCAAGAGCTTGGGCCACCTTGCCATAATAATAACGCATGGAAAATTCTACAGTACTGTAAAAAACCCTTAATGACATGCCATCTATCCTATCACTAGTCTATGTATCAGTAAAGGGCATTTTAGTCAATTCATATTCCCAATATAAACATAAAGCATATGCTCTAGTATCACATATCACAAATTACAATACTTTTCTTATTAAGTATGATCATTAACCATTAACATGCAAAAACTATATAATCAGTTAATTTGCATACTTTTAACTGATGTAATAAAACCATTTAATTCATTTAGTCTAAATATGTCTTCAAATCCATTAGAACATATTCATTTGTTGTGTATGTAATATTATCCATGACTACTTTCAAGTTTATCAATAATCATAATATATATAAATATACCCATAATATAACAGAAAAATATATGTTTAACATATATAAATATATGCATAAAATATACTCATAATATAATGTACATATAATATATTAAAATATGAATTAATCCTTGTTCTTTTTCTAGAAAAGTGGAAGGCCACTCCCTTCTTAGTTTCCATGCCTTCAGTTCTTTTTTATGTTCCCCCTCATAAATCATGATGCCGTGTCTATAGCTCTATTTGATATTGTGATTGGAAAAAAAGCTTTTTAGAAAAAATTTAGTATTTTTAATTTTTTTGAGTTTTGAAAGCTACTTTTAGTAGAAGAAGGTAAATAGATGTTCTTTCCAAAAGTAGATTTAAAAAAAGCAGTTTATAAAAAATTAAAAAAACTAATTAATTAAATAAAAAAATTTAAAACCTGCTTTTAGAACTCTCAATAGTAATTCCAAACACCACTGTGTAGAATTAGTTTTTAATCCTCCAAATTTCTATTTTGAGCCTTTTTATTGTAGTTTCAATTTTTTCTAGTTTTTTTTTTTCAATTTCAATCTAATTTTCAGTGTCGTTAAACTAGAAATTCATCCAAACTTTATTTTAATAATTTATTTCCGACAATCCTACACTATATAGACAAATTAAAAATTGTTTTCGGTGTTCTTAAATGATTTCAATCTCCAATTTAATCACCATGGATCTAACTATTCCTACAAAAAAAATCCTACTATTTATTCCATCATTATTCTTCATTTTTCCTCCATATACTAGTATTCCTTAATTTATTTCCAATGTCTCCAAAAAATATTTTTAGTCCCATAAATATACTTCAAAATATTAAACAAGTCATGCCATAATTTAGTTCGTTTAATTCTTCAAGTTTTAATAATACAATGTCATAGAAAGAGCCAAATTTCTATAATAATATCACACAGTAAACATTTAATCATAGAACTATTCACACATAATTAATCGAATAAATATAATTATATGTACATACTTATTGTGAAGCCTAAAATATTGTCCTAATGCTCACCCGTAGTCTGGTGGTTGTCTCCACCGGTATCATTGGCTAAAAAGAATGATAAAATCCAAGGATTAAATTATTATTCATAGCATCCCTAAAATATAATTACTGATATCAAACCCAAAAACCCAAATATTATATATTAGTAAGCTAATATGAAGAATTCTTACTGTTAGAAAAGAATAAGATGGATAACTAGAACAATGGTAGAGCTACAAAAATTAAATTTCTATAAAAAAAAAAAAATGAAGGTTTGCACATAGGAGCTTGGGGCATCAGTAGAAAGGAGAAAACAGAGAATTTAGGGTTCTGTGTACTAGATTTTTACAGGAGACAAAAAAAAAATAAAACAAAACAAAATGACCACGCACTTCAAAGCATCCCTTTCTTTTCTGAATTCCGTTTGACTTGTTTTTTTTAAACCTTTATATATATATATATATATATTAGGAAAACACGAGAAGAATTGTTAATTCAAAATTCAGACAAAAAAATAAGAGAAATGGAGAATAAATATGAGGCATGTATTCCACACATTGTCCTTAAGATAAATTCGCTTCCTACTACCGGTATTTAGGATAACTGGCGTCTATCTTCCAGGATACAATAAATATCAAGTAGTTGTTGAATACACAACATCTACTTATAGCGATATGAGTATTTGTCACATTTTATCACTTTTAGAAGAAAAAAATGGAAGAAGATTTCCCAACAAGTGCAAAAACCCAACAAAAAAAAACTATTCAACAAAAACCAAAAATTCATATTTATATTAGATGGAGGAGACTTGTGATTAATTGTGATTAATCTCTTTAAAAGCTGCCAATAATGTCTTTGTAACTCTTAAATAATGGTGAATTTAATATTTGAAATATCAAAAAATGAAATTCTAAAAGATAAGAAACTTAATAGTGTCACGTCCGCGATATAGACCTTGATCATATACGCGTATTACTGTCGTTTGTACCGCAGTACAGAGGCGTACCGACCAGAGTCTAAATACGGACATATGAGCATGAAAAATTTAATTTAATATGATAATATGACGCTTAATATGAATATTGAGTTAATTTGATGAAA
>CATIWF010234306.1:0-13939 GCA_949630135.1 Balakata baccata
GAGGAGAGAATTTAGCTAGACCAACGAAAAAGAAGAAGATGGGTAAGAAATGGGTCTTCAAAGCCTTTTTATACCCAATTTAAAATTTAATTAAAATGCATGTGTGCCACATGGCACTTTGCATGTCATGAAATGACCAAAAAAAACTATCATTTAGTCTTTAGTTGTCTTTATTTATTTAATCAACTTAAAATATCTAATAAAGCCTTCATCACTTCCTCTTATTAAAATTGTCTCCCCCAAAATTGTCTCTCCCAAATTTCCAATTCCTATAATTTCAACCCCTTTCACTAACAATATCCTATAATTGAATACATCAATATTCACATAATAACCTATTTTCTGTATTAATGTTTTTAGTTTAATAATTCTCATACCATAGAGAATTATATATATATATATATATATGTATATTTATTATTTATTTACGGTTTAGTTCACCTTTAGAAGGATTTTTAAAACTTGCACGTAGATTATTTCTAGATTGACGGGTGTAACAATAAATGTCATTGAGAATAAATGTTCTCAAATTCCTATAACAGCAACACCTTTGACCATATGTTGTCCATATAAACTAATGCTCGACTCTTCTTAATTTTCTTCGTATGTTACTAAACTTTTGATTGAGGTACCAACTCCTTTTGTATACAAAGATTCTAAAACAATACCATGGAAGTACGAAAGCACTATTCGTACTCAAGATCCAATCCTCTCTCAAAACAGTATGATCACAAATGTAGTAGATAACATATTTGGAGTTGGGGGAATGACTCGTAGTGGAAGATGTTATATTCTAAAGGAAGATGAAAGGAGACGAACTAAAGAACTAGAAAAATGATGAAGAGGTTCAAGATGATGGACCTCCAAGGGTTATCTCACAAGAATTTCGGTATGAAACTAATAGGCCAGTATATGAGGAAGAGGTCTGTGAATTCTTAAAGTTAATTAAGCAAAGTGAATGCAGAGTGATTGAATAGCTAAACAAAAAACCAGCTCGGATTTCATTGTTATCCTTGATTTTAACTTCTAAACCCTATAGAGCTGCACTTTTGAAGATGTTGAATCAAGCTCATATATGTCACGACATCTCAGTTGAAAATTGGAATATTATGGTTGGAAATATCGTAGCAGCAAACCATATCTTTCACTAATGATGAGATTCCTCCTGAAGGGACGGAGCATATCAAGGCATTGCATATTTCAGCCAAATGCAAAAAGCATTCCATTGCACATATATTGGTTGATAATGGATCATCATTGAATATCTTGTCCACATCCACTTTGGCAAAATTACCAATTGATGCAACGTATATACAGCCAAGTGCTATGGTGGTTCGAGCATTTAATGGAACTAAAAGGGAAGTAATTAGAGATATTGAGATACCTATTCAAGTGGGACTAATCATATTTGATATCAAATTTCCAATTATGGATTTTGTTCCAGCATACAGCTTTTTGTTAGGGAGATCACTCAACTGGTGTTGTACCCATTCTCTCTACATCAAAAAATCAAATTCATTATTGATGGAAAATTGATTGAAGTTTCAGGAGAAGATTATTTTCTTTTTACTAAGCCTGTAACGACCCTTTATATTGAAGGCGTAGAGGAAGCTCTAGAAAGTTTATTTCAATCTTTCGAGATGGTGAACATTTCTTATATGGGAGAAGGTTTAAAGGTTTTGTTGCCTAAGCCATCTGCTACATCTAACATGGTGGCAAGAGAAATTATGAAGATAAATTTTTATCTAGGCATGGGACTTAGATGAAATAACTAAGGGGTAAATCAATTCATTGAACTTCTTATCAATGAAAGTAGAGATGAGTTAGGCTATCAACCTTCTAAAGCAAATAGGAAAAGAGTACAGACTAAAAGAAGAGAAAAAAGATTGGCTAAATTGGAAAATAGATAGGTTTTTGTAGAAAAGATGGTCATTCCGCCTTTGGTACAAACATTTAGAACTGCTGGTTTGTATTTACCCAGATAGAAAGTATCATCCTTGGAAAAATTAGTTGAAGGCCTATCAATAGTAGTCATAATAGAAGAAGGATCAACTGCAGAAATAGAAGAATGAGTTTGATTTTGTCCTACAAATAATGAACAAAATAACTTGAAGCTTTATCAACTTCCAATCTTGGGTTCAAAGTAATTGTCATCTTTTCTTTTGACTCTGCTCAATATATAAGGAGGAATGAAAATGAGCGTCTATTTTCAATAATTTCATAGATTTTAATAATTTGATAAATGAATGTTTCTTCTCTTTATTTTCACCTCATTATTCATATTTGCTTCTACTTGTTTTTTTCCTCCTTTTTATTTGTTCTATATTAAGCTTAGGGATTGTAATGATGATCAAGAATTTGACAATGATAACATACAAAGGTTTGATCTTGATAATCCAGTATATGAAATAGATTTAGATAAAGAGAAAATTGAAGAAGTACCTCCTGAATTGGTAAAAGAAATGGAAAAGGAGTCAACATTGGAAATAAAGAATCTTATCGAACTTATAAATTTGGAGACAAAATAAGATAGAAAGGAACTAAAGATAAGTGGGAGTTCGGCCCCAGAATTGCGCGAGATGATAGTCAATTTATTAAAGGAATTCAGTGATAATTTTGCCAGGTCAATATCAAGATATGCCAGGATTAAACACTAACATAGTAACACATAAATTGCCTTTAAAACCACAATGTAAGCCTGTGAAAAAAAAGTTGAGAAAAATGAAGTCAAATACTCTTTTGAAAATTAGGGAGGAAGTCAAGAAACAATTTGATGCAGGATTTCTTATAGTGGCAAAATATCCTAAGTGGGTAGAGAATGTGGTTCATGTTCCTAAAAAAGATGGAAAAGTGAGAATGTCCATTAATTATCGTGATTTGAATCGTGTGAGTCCCAAAGATAATTTGCCATTACCTCATATCGATATTTTGATGGATAATATAGCTGGATATTACATGTTTTCTCTCATGGATGGTTATTCAGAATATAATCAAATTAATATGGATATAGAAGACAAGGAAAAACCCACTTTTATTACCCTTTGGGGAACCTTCTACTATAAAGTAATACCTTTTGAATTGAAGAATACGGGGACAACTTACCAAAGAGCAATGGTCATATTGTTTCATGATATATGCATAAGGAAATTGAGGTATATATGGATGACATGATCCCTAAATAACGTCCAGGGGAAGATCATGTTGTAGTTTTGCAGAAACTTTTTGAAAGACTAAGAAAATATCAAATCAAGTGTGTTTAACATCTAGGATTTATAATCTATAAAAAGGGAATTAAAAATAGATCCTGCAAAAATTAAAGCAATACTTGAGATGGCTTTCCCACAAACTAAAAAGGAAGGAACGAGTTTTCTTGGAAAAATAAATTATATTGCTCAGTTTATCAGACAATTGATTGCAACTTGTGAACCAATTTTCCAATTCCTTAGAAAGAATAATCCTACTCAATGCAATGATGAATGTTAGAAGGCATTTGACAAAATTAAACAATATTTACAAAATCCACCAATTCTTCGACCACTAATGCCCAAGATACCACTTATTTTGTAAATGATAGTATTAGAAAAATCTACAGGAGTTGTGCTGGGACAACATGATTCTTCTAGAAAAAAGGAACAAGCCATTTATTATGTCAATAAATAGTTCACAGATTATGAGGCCAAATACTCCATATTGGAGAGAACGTGTGCCGCACTCATATAGGCCGCTCATCAACTAAGGCATTACATGTTATGCTATACTACCCGATTAATTTCCAAAATGGATCCTATAAAGTATATATTTGAGAAACCAGCATTAACTAGAAGAATTGATCGATGGCAGGTTTTGTTATCAGAGTATGATATTGTTTTTGTGACTCAAAAAGCAATAAAAGGAAATGTAATAGTTGATTATCTAGTTGATCGAGCCAATAAGGATTCCGAGCTAATGCAATTGGATTTTCCATATGATGATATCATGGCAATTGATGAGGATGGAAAAAGTCAGAAAATTTGAATTATAAAACTTCATTGTGCTTCAAATGCCTTAGGACATGGAATAGGAGCTATTCTATATCACCTGATGGAAAATATTATCCTGTCACAGCAAAGTTATGTTTTGATTGCATTAATAATGTAGCTAAATATGAAGCATGTGCTTTGGGAATTCAAGCAGTAATAGATATGAAAGTTAAACGCCTAGAAGTGTATGGAGATTTAGCTTTGGTGATCAATCAATTAAGGGGCGAATGAGAAACCAGAGACTTAAAACTCATTGCTTACCAAGAATACATCTTAAAATTGTTTGAGAATTTTGAGTTCATTGAATTCAATCTTATATCTCGAATTGAGAACCAAATTGATGATGTTTTGGCTACATTAGCTACTATGCTTAAAGTAGATGCTTGTGGAAAAATGCCTCCAATTAAAATAGAGACAAAAGGAGTTCATGCATATTGCTGTGATATAGCACAAGAACCAGATGGTAAGCCATGACACCATGATATTAAGCAATATGTTAAAGATAGGAGCTACCCACCGGAAGCAACTGAAAAAGATAAAATAATAATCTAAAGGCTAGCATTAGGTTATTTCTTAAATGGAGATGTTTTATATAAAAGAATCATGACACAACATTAATCAGATGTGTTGATGACCATTAAGCACAAAAGTTGATGGAGGAAGTTCATGAAGAATTTTGTGGTATTCATTTTGGGGGGCATAATCTGGCTCGAAAAATCCTCAGAACAGGGTATTATTAGTTAAAAGTGGAATCAAATTGTATTGTGTATATGAGGAAATGTCATAAATGCCAAATATATGTTGACGAGATAAATGCTCCCCTACCTCACTTCATGTATTGGTAGCACCATGGCCATTTTCCATGTGCGGTTTGGATGTGATAGGACCGATAGAACCTAAAGCAGCAAATGGACATCGATTCATTTTGGTAGCAATAAATTACTTTACAAAATAGGTAGAAGCAGTCATTTGTAGATATGGCCTTCCTGATAGGATTATCACAGATAATGCCAAGAACTTTAATAACAAATCAATGGAGGATATGTATGGGCAGTTCAAAATCAAGAATCATAATTCAACTCCTTATTGCCAGAAAGTGAATGGGGCAGTTAAAGCTACAAACAAAGATATCAAAAAGATTATACAAAAATGGTGGTAACTTACAATGATTGGCATGAAATGCTTCCATATGCGTTACATGTATATAGAATTTTGGTTCGGACATCCATGGGAGCAACACCTTTCTCTTTGGTATATGAGATGGAGGCAATTTTACCCATTGAAGTGGAAATACAGTCTCTTAGAATCATCGTAGAGGCTAAGTTAAATAAAAATGAATGGTTATAGGCAAAATATAACCAGTTGAATCTTATAGATGAAAAGCGACTAACTGCATTATGCCATGGACAATTGTACTAAATGAGGTTAGTTAAAGCACATGCAAAGAAAATGAGATAACATCAATTCCAAGAAGGAGATATTGTTATCAAAAGGTTATGCTCTAAACAAGCTAATCTTAGAGGTAAATGGACTCCGAAATGTGAAGGACCTTATGTGGTGAAAAAGGCATTTTCGGGAGGAACCTTAATTCTAACAAATATGGATGGAAAAGAACTTCCAAATCTAGTTAACTCAGATGTCGTCAAAAAGCATTATGTTTGAAATAATGTACTAGCTTGTTAAGATCAAATAAAATATGTGTTTTACTATCAAATTCAAATTAATTCTTCATTTGTTTTACCTAAGTTTATTTCTCTCATTTTTCCAAGTACAATCATTCACAAAAAAAAAAGAGACAGAGAGAATATGCATCTTTTAAATACTAAAATCATGAAATGTTTGAGAAAAAACTCTAAGACATTATATATACTTTGAACCATAGAGATAAAATAGGAGAAAATTGCTAGCATATACAAGTCATCAAATCAACATACAGACTGAGAAAGTAAGAGAAGGAATGACAATGATATGCAGAAGAAAGTGGCACTTTATTATCAGATTTGTTCCATTAGCATATTTTTTTTCTATATATAGTCCTGAAGAAAAATAAAAGGAAAAATAGAAAGAAAAGAAAAAGGAAAAATGGGAATACATGCACTATCTTGATATAATGATTTTTAATGATATAAAGGGGTAATAATAATCTTAAATTATAACATGCAAACATTTCACACATTCTTACCAAAGCTAATTAAGATTATGATCTGTGTTCCTCTTTTCCATATTTAACTAACGATATTTCTTCGAAAACTGTAAGGAGTTACATCTCCAATAATTTCTTCCAAATTTCGTTTCTGGCAACATTTTCATGGTTGTCAATTCTCTCATAAATTATTGGCAGTTATATCTCCGGTAATGTCACCCAAATTTCATTTTTGGCAAAACTTTCACGATTGCCAATTCTCTTATAAATTATTGGCAGTCAAATCTCCAACTGTAACGTCCAACAATTTAGGCCCTGATTGCACATGGCTGTAAGCAGGCGAGTCGGTCTGATCGGAGTCTAAATCTGGACCAATGAAAAATTATCATATAATAAGGGAAAATAAGTAGGGGTATTAGTTTTCGGGAATTAAAAAGTTTGGGGCGAGAATTGGAAAAAATAAAATTTACCCTATGGATAAAATCGGTATTGCCAAATTGTTAGGGAAAATGTGTACGAAATAGAAAATTTGTGGTACAAGTTGAATTTCCCATAATTAAATTTTAATCAAGATTAATTAAGTTAATGGACCAATAGGAAGAGAGATTAATATAATTAGTGGGACCCATATATATAAACCTAAGTATAAAAGTCAAAAAATGAGGCTTTATGTCATAAAACACACCATCATCTTCCTTTTCTCCCTTGTTGCCGTCCCTTTTCCCCCAAATAACCTTAATCCTCCATTTGTAACTCAATTAAGCTTTTTAAAGAGTGGAAGAAAAGAATTTAGAGAGAGAAAAACAAAGAAATTAATGAGATTCTACCATAAGAGAGCAAGAGAGAAAAACCAAGAAATATAGTCGACTATCGATCCAGAAAAGTGGTATTTAAAATTCCTAAGCAGGATGACATCATTCTAGGTAAAGGTCAAACATATTTTGTGAAACCATGGGGTGCTCCGATATTGTTTGTGAAAAAGAAAGGTAACACTCTTCGATTATGTGTTGATTATCGACAGTTGAATAGGGTGACAATCAAGAATAAATATCCCTACCTTAGAATTGATGATTTATTTGATCAGCTGAAGGGAGCAGGAGAATTCTTTAAAATTGATCTCAGATCCAGGTATTATCAATAGAGAGTTAAGGAGTCAGATGTTCCCAAGACAGCTTTTAGGACCTGGTATAGCCATTATGAATTTCTAGTGATGCCTTTTGAATTAACCAATGCACCAGCTGCTTTTATGGACATGAAGAACAGAATCTTTAAGCCCTACCTGGTTCAATTTCTTTTAGTACTTCAAACTTTGAGGGAAAGTGGAGCATGATAAGCACCTCAAAGTAGTGCTTCAGACTTTGAGGGAGAACCGACTCTAGACAAAGTCATCAAAATGCGAGTTCTGGTCGAAAGAAGTATGATTCTTGGGCCACATTATGTCAGTTGAAGGAATTCGGGTGGATCCCTATAAGATAGAAGCAATTTTGAAATGGAGACCACCCCGCAATGTGACAGAAGTTCGAAATTTTCTCGGATTAGCATGTTACTACATGAGGTTTATGAAGGGATTTTCTAGCATAGCAGCTGTAAATCCTCAACCGTCCCTATATGCATTATCACATGCATTCCATTTGAATATGTTCATTTTATAAATGTCATTCACATGAAATATATGCATATATATGGATTTTGGCATGAACGTGTTCACGAAGTAGACTTGCCACGAGTTGGCTTATCGCAATAGGAATAAGTTGTACATGTCTAACCTTAACATAGAGGAAACATGATGCAATATGGGTAATCATCGATAGGTTTACCAAGTGGAGTCACTTCTTACCAATTTGAATGGATTATCCATTAAGTCGATTAGTAGAAATATATGTCAATGAGATAATTCGATTGCATGGAATGCCAATATCCATTATTTCTTATCGAGATCCACGATTCACATCACAATTTTGGAAAAGTTTGCAGTAGGCTTTGGGAACTCGACTCACTTTTAGCATAGCCTTTCACCCATAAACAGATGGTCAGTCGAAACGAGTTATTCAATTATTGGAAGATATGCTAAGAAGCTACGTAATTGACTTTGAAGGTAACTGGGATAAACATTTGCCATTGATAGAATTTGCATACAACAACAGCTATCAAGCTAGTCTTGGCATGGCACCATATGAAGCCTTGTAAGGAAGGAGATGATGGACACCATTATATTGGATAAAACTTGGTGAGAGGAAGTTAGTAGATCCTGAATTAGTGCAACAGACTGAGAAAAAGGTGAGATTAATTAAAGATCGATTGAAAGCTACAATAGACCGACAAAAATTTTTTACTGATTTGAAAAGAAAAGACATAGAATATGATGTCGGTGACAAAGTATTTTTGAAAATCTCACCTTGGAAAAAAAATACTTCGGTTTGGCAAGAAAGGGAAGTTGAGTCCTAGATTTATCGGACCATACGAAATACTTGAACATGTGGGTCAAATGGCTTACAGGTTGGCCCTACCTCCAAACTTGGATAAGATCCACAATGTATTTTACGTATCAATATTGAGAAGATAAATATCAAATCCAACACATGTGATACCTATGGAATCTATAGAGGTACAATAAGATATGACGTATGAGGAAGAACCTATGGCAATTTTAGCTAGGGAAGTCAAAGAACTGCAGAACAAGAAAGTGCCTTTGGTTAAAATTCTTTGGCGCAATCACGTGGTGGAAGAAGCCACCTGGGAAAGGGAGGAATTAATGAAGGCTCAGTATCCTCAGCTTTTCAACTCCATTACAAAATTTTCTTAGGGAGAGAGAATTGTAACGTCCAAAGATTACGGCCCCGATTGCACGTGGCCGTAAGCGGGCGCATCGGTCTAGTCGGAGTATAAATTTGGAACCATAGAAAATTATCATATAATAAGGGAAAATAAGTAGGGGTATTATTTTTCAGGAAATAAAAAGTTTGGTGCAAGAACCGGAAAAATAAAATAAAATATATCCTATGGAAAAAATCGGTATTACCAAAATTGTTGGGAAAAAATGTGTAAGAAATAGAAAATTTGTAGTACAAGTGGAACTTCCCATAATTAAATTTTAATCAATATTAATTAAGTTAATGGACCAATAGGAAGAGAAATTAATCTAGTTAGTGGGATCCACATACATAAACCTAAGCATAAAAGTCAAAAAATGAGGTTTTATGTCACAAAACACATCATCTTCTTTTTCTCCCTTGTTATCGTCCCCTTTTCCCCGAATAACCCTAATCCTTTATTTGTAACTCAATTAAGCTTCTTAAAGAGTGGAAGAAAAGAATTTAGAGTGAGAAAAACTAAGAAATTGGGGAGATTCCACCATATGAGAGCAAGAGAGAAGGAAGGAAATAAGAGAAAAAGGAAGAGAAGGAAGTGGTGATTTGACCACCTTTGGAGAATCATCAAGGTGAGTTTCTTCTCAAATCCAACCTTATTACATGTATTTGAACTCCTTGTGGTTGATTGGTATGGTTGGAAATGTTAGATTAGGGTTTTGCTTGAAGTTGTGTTGGAAGAGGAAGAAGTGTAGGATTGAGTTGGATTGTGTTGGAATTTAATTTAGATGACCATGGAGGTTGATTTTGTGACTTATAAACTAATGAAACACAACCTAAAATGAAGAGGAAGGGGCTGCCCTATAATGGGGATATGTTTGGGAAGATGATTAGAAGTGTTGATGTTGGTATATGACTAGTTGATGTTGAATATTATAGGAAAAAAAAAAAGACTTGGAATGGATGGAGCTGTTTTGGTTGTCCTAAATAGAGGAATGGCTAATGACTAATATGAATTTGAATAAGGTAAACAGAGGAAATGAAATCATGGAAAAGGGTAGAGGAGCATTAGGATCATTGCTTAGTGTTCATGTATAAACTTTGAATGAATGTGCATTTAGTGACATATTGTTTTCTTTTGTTAAGGTCAAGCAAGTAGCCACCAAGAGGTGGACAAAGGCAAGGAAAAGGTGACTTAACAAGAGGAGGAAAGAAAGGAAAAGAGAAAGACTAGAGACCAATTTTGTAAGTACTTCTTGGATAAAAATTGTGCATGACATAAAATGTGAAGTTTGTATGAAATGTATGCTTGCATGTTACTTGAAAAATACCTTGTACGAAAAATGGTTGCCAATATAATTTTATGGTAAATTAATGTGAAATGTTGAGTTTTATACATGGTGATGTGATCTGGAAATTTGGATATGACATGAATGAATTAGGTCATCGAAATACTTGAATTGCAATGAATCCTACAAGTGCCTGTTGCACTTGCACCGGAACAAACTTGATTAAATTGACCATAACTTAGTTCGTATACATTGGATTGCCCTGAATCCAATTGGAAATAATAGCTAAGACATAGAGATAAAAATATTATGAAGATCATGAATTGAAATTCAGCCTGTATCTAGGTCAAAATTTGGTCACAAAAGCTCAGACATAAGAGTATCATAAAAATGCTGGGAAAAAGTGTTAGAACACTACCCAGTATTTTGTCCCTAACTTTTAATAAAAAAAACTCGGATTGATGTGATTTTTGTTGCATTTTAAAGCTAAAACAATAAGACATAAAATTCTAGAAGGTTACAAAGTCAGATTCTAAGTGGAAATGGACCGAAATTGGGTCACAAGCCTAGAGCATGAATCTGCCATGCATGAGAAAGTTTGTTTTGTGTACTTTTTTTTTATATGGCATGTTTTGCATATAATAATTGTTGGTTATTTGATATTCAATTGTACATATGGACATCTCATGTTCATAAGTATATATATAATGTGAATAATAGATAATAATAATTATGTCGAAACCCGAACACACCTAGCCTTGAACTAGAATAGAGAATATGTTGACAAGCCAATAAAGGAAAAAAGAAACGCATGCTATAAAAATAATAAAATCCGAAAATGACAATATCGAAAAAAAAAAGCCGGGAATGACAAATCCCTACATTCCTACTAATAAATTCAGACACAAATGTTAGGAGCTTGACTAAAAATAATGAATATAAATAAAGATAATAAAAGAATGAGATTGCTTTTACAAGTTAAATTACATGGCATATTTAATTTGTAAATATATGTGAAATATTGTTCGTGATATTGGTATTATGTTGTGACATTATAAAATTTTTGAATGTATCATATATATTATTTTTATCCTATGAAACACCACTAAGCTAGTAGATTAGTGCAGGTGAATTTCTCTCGTGCAGGTTCGAAAGATTTTAAAAAGTTAAATTAGCTGTCAGAAAAAGGTGGCAATTCATTCAGTAGCAGCTAAAGTCTCACAATTTGTTTTGGTATATTTTTGGAAAAATCTTTGTAATATAAAATTAAATTTTTATTTCCATGTAGTTTGTAGTGGGGTATGTAAAGCTATATATATAATGTGTGTGTGTGTGTGACGCGCACGCGCATAAATAAAGATATGGATCATAAATTTTGAGACTTGTTAAATTTTTAAATCAGATGCATGAAAGAATTTTAATATATAAAAAATATAATAATGCTAGCAATAATAAAATGAAAAAAAATATTACGGTTTTCATAAGGTAATAGGGTAAACACAGACAAGCCGGCATCGCCCATTTACCTTGTTGTTCTTGAGTGGGGTAAGGGTGTTACATCAGTAATTTCTTTTCGTTTCATTTTGATAACACTTTCATAATTATCGATTCTATTATAGATTAGTAGCCGCTACATTTCCACTTATTTTTCAAATGTGTATATTTGCTTTGAAAATTAATTGTAGATACGTCTCAATAATTAATTATATTTATCAAGATTTAATCCTATCTTTGCATTACTCTTAAAAAGATGCAAAAATGCAATATTTGTTTTTTTATATAATATTATTATTACTATTATTGTTATTAAGGTGATAAAAAAAAGCTATTATTCTATATTTATATGTAAATGCTATATATACCCCACTACAATAAATTTGGTAAAAAGAAAATATATAATATAAAATTGAAAATTGTGGTAGTGAACTTAATCCTAATAAAATCACTATTTTGTAGTTATAAAAGAACAAAAAATCTAGGTATAAAAAGAAACAAATCATATTGTTTATTTTTCTTATGCACAAACAGTAAAAATTTTATTTGAATATAACTTTTGTAAAAAATTAAAAAAAAGCAACAAATTGTCTTTCTTTTTTTATATGCATTAATGTTGCAAAAGTATAATAATAATAATAATAATAATTATTATTATTATTATTATTATTATAACCAAATTATAAATATTCAAAAAATTATTTTTAATTCGAACTACTCAGACTTTGATATCTTAAGTGGATACATAAGCACTCGATTTGAGTTAACTCTAACTTTCTAAATAAAAATGTTTTAGTTATATCCAAGTATTGGATGTAAATTTATATATATATATATATATATATATATATATATTATTAATTTATTTCATGTATATCCAAGAATTTAATATATGTAATTTAAGAAATAAATTTGTATAAAAAATAATAATCAAACTAATTTTACTAAAATGATAAAAGAAATATTAAAATTTGCCACACAATATAATTCTTTTAAATTTACCTTCCTTTATCCAATAAAAATAAGCATACAAGTAACAATAAAAGTAAAAATAATAAATCTTAACAAAATTAGATAAATTGGGATGCTAATACCTTCCATATTCATTTAATCCTCAAATCCTTACTCTTTAACGCATCCCTTATTTAATGGAAATCCAATCGATATAATAATTACAATCGATGGCAACTTCTTTTTAAACTTTGTAAACATCTAAAAACAATGATTCGGCCACTTCATGTCATAAAAAAAACTATAAAAATCTCTTAGATCCCTATATGCAACACTGAGGGTAAACTTGCTATCTTATCTTTTTTGGGTAGCATTTGCAAGGCACGATAACCCCCCTAAGGCTATGTTTAGCTTGCACAATATAATATATAAAGAATATAATAATTTAAAAAAAATAGACAATAAATGAAATAGTTATTCATATTCCACAATTTGGTTCATGACCTAGAATTATTAGTCTAGCATATTGTAGGTGGAATAAGTTCATTTAAGCATAAATGACTTTTATACCCCAATAATGAATTTCATTATTGATATCACAGTTAAATTTAAAATTATTATACAATTTTGGCGTATTTTACTTAAAGCATAAATATATAATATATAAACAAATTAGCATGAATATTTTATTTCTCTATGATTTTTAAAAAATTTAAAAAATATATCTATTAATCTTAAAAATTAAAAATATAAACGCAAAACAAATAAATTTTATATAATTTATCATTATCAAACCCAAATTAAATTATATTAGTAGGAAAAATATTTGAAAATTCGAATTAAATTATTCTAGAATTTGAAATTTAAATCTAAAATGGTAAAGCAATTCAATAGGGCTAAGAACAATTATGGATTTATCCGTCTTAAATAATTAAAAAATAAATAGAAGTCTTAAATAATTAAAAAATATATATATACGAGTCTGTGGGGTCATTGGCCAAAATGGGACATTGGATTAGCATGATCATGGAGGGTGGTCCACGTTATCATATTTCCGTGAAATAAAGATAGCGATTCCACCAATAGATAGATGAAATATGCTTGTGAGGGATAAGAGCGGAAATACTCAATTCCATAGACTAAAGAATTTCTATCTTTAGTTTTGGAAAATAATGTGTATTCTGCAAAAATTGAAGAATTGTTATCCCATGGAATTACAATTCCATGTCTCAAGAT